>CACRXK020003613.1:0-35328 GCA_902702795.2 Paramuricea clavata | reverse complement strand
CCAGGGGTAAAGGTTGGCAACATGAGCATAAACTCCATAGTATCCGGCAGATGCACACCCACGACCCCAGCTCGTCACACCAGTAAGATACCATGAACGATCACTATGTTGACAAACAAGTGGACCTATGAACGGAAGACAACATTTATTTGAATTAGGTCGATTTAACGATTGCCTTTAAATGATTAGTGGCACACTATACCTTTGCAGGTTTGAACTCTTATACCGGGGCAATTATATGGGGCAACTACAATCCTGGCCAAAATGTTGTGGACAACCCACAGACATTGTACTCGAGTGGTGTTTTTTCTGAATAATTATTCCCCCACTACAAGCCAATGTTGAATGCGATTTTTTATCAAATAAGAAGTGTCAAGTGTCCACATGAGTTTTGGCCTGGATTGTAGATCTGGGAAAGTTTCGTTGAAGTCCATTACAGATTTTAAAGTTTTTTTTTAATAAGTTTTAAGTAAAGCCATTAGGTGCCATATGCATGGGTAAAATGCGTTTATTCTTTATTCCGAAGCCGGTAATTCTTTCCTGTGGTTTTAGTCGATCTGGCTTTTGCTGAACTACTCAACTTTGAAAGGAACATATTTTTAGATTTTATGATGTACATGGTCCTTATAATGTACTTTTAACATTTTATTATATGTAATAACTTATAATAGCTATTCGCTATTTATATTGTAAATTTCAAGACGTAATGTTGTAATTTAAACCTGAAAAGCCCTAGGGGAAGGTTGAATAAATCTACGACTAGTACTACTGTAACTGGTATAACGGTTAGCGTAATGGTTGCTATCATGTCGTTTTGACTGTGACGAACAAATCATATCTATTCTTAAGTCTTACCTCCGCTGTCACCTTGGCAAGTGTCGGTACCACCTTGAGAATATCCAGCGCACAGCATTCTATCAGTAATACTCGAGCTGCCGTATGATTCTTTGCATTGTTGTGGAGTTACAATGGGAACTTGAGCTTCCTGTAAGACATTTGGCGTTGATCCCCCACTTTGCAGTCTGCCCCATCCAGAGATGTAACAACGTTGACCTATATAGAAATACCATAATTTCGCTATTTGATCTATATGTATATGATCGTTGTTTTGGAGGTAGCGTTCAGGACCTTATGAGCTCAATGTTTAGGGAGGTTACCATCAAGTGCATTACTGTAATTAAATGGACATTTGTGATGTGATAATGTATGACATTATGTGGTTAATTTTATATTGCTATTTTGCATTTTTGCTAATAGGCGCATTACCAGACCAGTAGAAAAACAAAGAGCGCTTGCAATCTGGTCTTCAGGCCTGGATATATAGTAATTTTTTGTCGTTGGAAAAATTATGGAAAGATTAACATGACTAATAAAAAGACACTTTAATTTATATATACTGAAGTTTAATCAGGGTTATACCGCGATCAACGGACACTGTTAGAAAGCTTGAATAATATACAAATAAATATAAAAATAATATACCGCTGCATGGCCGACCTTCGTACAACCAGCTCTCGAACTTTTCATGTGCTAAACCAAATGCGTAGGAGCGGCACATGGAAAGCGCGACTGTTGAGTGATAAACATAATATTGATAATGATGGTAGCATTCAATACCTCGCTTTTTCGGCTTAAGGTTCTATTGCTCTAAAAGTAACGTTACTATACCAGTGAAATCAATGCCGCTGTTAAAACAGACGGGCTTTATCCGTTGTGTAAACTGAACACTTCTGGAAAGTCTGATGACTGCAATATCATTATTATATTGCGTTAATTGGTTGTACTGAGGATGAACTGTAATGCCATTTCTTGCAATACTGATATCTTGTTCATGTCCTTCATTCACGCGCATATCATGTTCACCTACTCTGATCTGAAAATGGGAAATTAGTTAGAACAAAATGTGACTGAAAATGGGAAAAGAAGAATGTATATAAACCACAGAAGACTATAAACAAACTTTCTCTTTTCACTAGTTTTATTCAAATTGGAAAGATACGGGCTCAATTAAATCCTTTTCTGTGGAACGTATTAGAATAACAATATAACTAATTATCTATATGTTCGTCAACGTTTATTCATAAATCTGGTCCTTCACCGTCACGTGCATGCGCATTGTATTTTTGCCAAATCCACCAATAGCAATTTCCAATTTATCATATTGTTCGAGTCACGGATAGGTAACTTTCCTAAAACATTGTTATTGGTTAGTTGCAGGGCAAAACTACAATACACACGTGACGGAGAAGGACTAGATTTAGGAACAAACGTTGACTAACATAGATAATGAATTATATTGCGGTTACGCTAATGAGTTTCACAGCCATCTTCTCTTCGATAGGCCATGTTTAGTGAGTATTAATGATAATACTGTATTATCATTGAACTGGAATTATAGCCGAAAGTGGTAATAACTATTGTAGTGGTAATAACTCTGGGAGTATAATACACCCATTATTTGGCAGTAATGGGGAATTTGAGAAAAATTACACTATTTGAAATGATAAAAGGCATCCAGGAGGAAATTCATGGTGTGTAAGGAAAAGCAAAGAGGGCAGCTAAAATAAATTTGACGTTTGTAGGTGGTTTGTTAAGGCACGTATAAAGGTGAAGGTGGAAAGTAGCACAAACAGTTAGGATACCATCATTGAACATTCAAAAAGGGTTCCAGTGGGCTTGGCCAGGCATGGTTACATGAGATTTATTACCGTCACGCTATTCCAGTCCGTTGATCTGACGCAGTGAGCAGCAGTAATAACGTATTGATTTGAAACAAGTGAACCACCACAGAATGGGGATGTTCCTCGCAAAAGTGCTACTTGCCATGGCCATTCACCTGGTGTGGCTTCCTGACCACCGACAATTCTGGCGAAGTCACTCAGACCATATCCTTTCTGGCCACATGATCCTGATGGAGGTTTTGGTGTGCCAGGAGATCCTGAACATTGACCAGATGTGATTGAAATCTCATCCAATGCAATGTCACCTTGGTAACTACTTCCTGTTACTCCACTAAATACAACCTTTGAAAAACAAATTGAAATGAAATACCGTTCATACAGATCATGATGGAGACTTCGTTTACACTCTATGGAATAGCTAGGCCGTTTCATAAGCCTGTAGGCTGTACAATATAGTGTAAACCGCACCAAAGTTTTGTATCAATTTGAACTATTGCCACCAACGACAGTGTGACCTGCACATGCACTAAATATAGATCCAATACACGACAGCTATCCGTCGTGAAACGTGATAATTTTCAGCACTGGTGCTCCGTTTCAAAATCACTTCAGAAATTGTTTTCTTAACGTCAATATAGATGAATGGAAGGCCTATATATCTGATATCGTTTTCCCTACGGAAAACATCCCTTATAGTGAAAACGTTGCCGGAGTTTTACATCGTGATAACATACAAATGACCCACGACAGGTTATGAAAAACGATTCTTCAAATCTCGAGGGGCAAGCTCTCCCACATATTCACTGCATGGAAATGTAGTTACATTGCCAGAGCTACTCGTAGTCGTGGTAGCTTTCCACTTAAGGCTCTATTCTCACTCTGTTGGATTCATTCGGCTAGAGCTATTCGACTATTCTCACTCTGTTGGAGTTTCTGGATGATCTTTAAAGTGAGATCATACATGATCAATATATTTACCAACCATTATCGGGAGAGAAAATTTATATACTTACAGAATAACGGCTTCCATTGTTTATTTGTAGTTCAACTTTCTTCCATTGGTTGCCCTGCTCACCAGATTTCTTGAACAGCTCCATCAGTTGACTACCCATATTTTGATAGACGATAAGAGATCCCGTGCTAGCGCCGTACATGTGGTAAGAGAATTTCAAACATCGAGTACCGCTGACTTGGGGACTGACGAGATAGGCTTGCTGACCTTGTACTCTGGGACTTGATGTCTCAATATAGACATATTTGCCTGCAATTAAAAACAAACATTATAAATACATTTAATAACTGTTGTTTCATTCATTATTTTACTTTGATGTTATATCTCAAACTCATTAGTAATTCATGAGGACATTAGCCAACCATTTTGCTTTATTTTTCTCGCATGATGATACTGGAAACCTGGAGAACTATATTGAATTTTAAACAAGTCCTAGGGCTGGACTGAAACAAAATTAATTCAGTCCTACTCCTGGATCAAAATTATTTCACTTCACTTTAAGTTATGATTTATTCGTGAAATGTCATTGCAAAACATAAACCTCAAAATCGGACTGAAAGGAATTCAAGTTCTCGCAGTTAGCTCCACTCCTTGTTACTGAAACACGCTGCTTGGACATGAAATCCAATCCATGCAGTCCTCCTTTTTGGATTTAAAATACTATACAGTGGTGGAGTGACTGTAGGATCAAAGTACTTGCAATCAGGGTCGGAACTGCTTGCTAAGAGAAGCCCCGGAATTCTGGAATTGCGGAATTTGTTAAATTAAATATTAAGGAATTCAATATGTCTCAAAAACTGAGGTCGAAAAAGATCTGAAAAAGTATTTTTTAAAATTACGGGAACCACTGAGTATTTTAATAAAATATAAAACAACGGTAACTCCGAAAATAAACATTTTAATATTCAAATATTAAAATATTTGAATATTAAAATTTATATTTTCGGGGAGTTATACTGTTGTTTTATACATATTTTAGTATTTTTAAGCCCCTGTAGAAACTTGATCTATTACTTGCTGCGGAAGCGAGCGAGCCTGAAGCGAGCGAGCGACGCAGCAGACCTAATTTGTGTAGTGGGGCAAAATTTCTCAATTTTTCTAAACGCAAGGAACTGTGGTCATGCGCAGTAGATGCGTAGTAAACTTAAATGTTATACAGCCGTTGGTTGTCGTACTTAGTGGCACGTGGGAACTGCCGCAGTGGTAATAATAATAATAAATAATAATTTATTCATTTAAATAGAGCGCAGATAGTCTATGTAAAATACTCAAAGCGCTGTACATTGTGAAAAGCTAAAAAATTCATCTAGTAGAAAACGGAATGAGTGTATCTACAACAAGAACGATAAAATGCGTGGTCTTAGGCTATATAAAGGAACTTATTGCCACAGCGATAAGAGTTTTTATTGCTTCCCGGAATAATTTATAGTTGAAATTAATTATGCGAAATAAGTAATTTACGCGCGCAAGTTAATTTAAGTATAGTCACGTGAAAGGAAATTTTGGTAGTTATCAGTGGTGAAGTGGGCCACCATTCCTTTCTCATTCCACGAGGGCTGCAGTTCACATCAAGAAATTGGATGGAAGAGATTTACCCACCCTCCTCCCCGTTGTTGGACGCTATATGTTGAACTTATATAGATACGTTATGTGTAGTGGGCGTTAGTAATACCCCATCTTTTCTGTGCTAAATGTTATATAGTTATTAATTAATCATTTTTCTTGTTAATTATTAAAAATTGATTAAAACAATAAAGCGGCTATGTGCAAACAACAGGGCACATAAGCCATAATTATGCCATAACGGCTTTGACTGGTTTTGTAGTATTCGGCAGCATAGAAAACCGAGCTCAACCTGACAAACAGTTTGCCGATGGTGGTTTAGTATATGCAGGGAAGCGATACAAGTTAAAAGTTTTTCTAAAAAGGAATCGGATTTCAAACGATTCCTGAAGACTGATCAAATGGTATAAGGTTTTTCGTTTTTCTCAAGAAGACTAGTTCTCTTGAAAGGTAAACTTTTGTCGATTGTATTCACTTCATTGTTTTCTTGCTATTTACAGTATATTCGCCTTCCGTACACTTGTATATAAACTATATTTTCTGCTAATGTGTACTGCCATCGACTTTACTTGAGCTGTTAGTGCTGTAAACTTGTAAAGCATGGAAGTCTTCATAGAGATGTCTTTCTACATAGAGAAGGTTTTTCTATCCATTCGCGTTTGCTTTCTCTTGCTGATTCAGTCCATATTTTGCATCATGTTTTCGGTGTTCTAATTTTCGTTCTTTTACGTGCGTTGATCACTCAATGGACTTTGGCCACTGTCAGTTCTATATTTTTATAAAGGTTTGGTTTCTTAGTGTAATAAATATGTGTATATAGTCTATATAATGTGGTAAATGCGCTTAACAGTAAACAGACTTGATATGAAATCTGATAGCAAAAACTTGTTTGAAACTTCAAATGCGATATAATTTTGGCTTGGACCATCTAAGCTGACTGACATCAACTTGCTATAATTTCTGTTTACATTACATCGCAATTCGATGACACTCTGGCTCAGACACCAGAATGTTTTGACGATTTTTAGCATTCGTTTAGGATTTTCAAACAAGCTGGTCTCTTTTAAATACTTTTAATTTGTTCTTACGTGGTTTTCCAGATGTAGTATGGCGACAACATTAAAGTTTAAAGAAGAAAATTCTAACATTTAAACCGACTAAACAATAACATAGTAAACTTGCATAATTAAACAGCAACTAAAAATGATAGGTTTTACTAAATCTTTTCCTGTGCAATTATTACTAGCATTGGAGACAAGGATAATAGTTTGTTTGAAAGAGAAAAGAACAGGCTTTGAAGTAAGCCTTAACTAGAGATAGTATTTCGAAAGTTATTAAGCACAAAAGATGAATTGCGTTTATTTTGATACACCCTGTATTGCTTTTTCTCAGTTCCACTCATGGTAAGAATCGATTCCGTACTGGTTTCTTAGCCTTAAGCTCACAGCTCACGAGTCGCTGCGAGTAATAATTATCACTTATTTGCTGAGACCGAGGGAAACAGTGTGTTTTGTGGACCCGAGACCGTCGATGTTTCCCGAGGCGAAGCCGAGGGAAACATCGACGGTCGAGGGTCCACAAAACACACTGCTTTCCCAAGGTCTCAGTGAATAAGTGTTTTATTCATAGACGGATTTTCATATTTATTACTGGGGTGGTGCCAGAAATTTTAGGGGGGTGAGCCATGAGCAGGTGACTGAAGCAACACAAAGTGTCGATGGCCACTGTTGGTTGACTTGGTAAGGTAGCTAATTTGTGTCGAGTTGCGATGAACATACATTTTGTTTTAAGTGTATTTAGACTGAGCTTATTTATGTTAAGCCAATTTCTAAGCGAAAGTAAATCACTATTCATTACGGAGAGTAGTTGATTAATATCGTTATCCGCATATGTCAAGCTAGTATCATCAGCATATAGATGTCCATCGGATATCAAGTTACAATTTGGTAAGTCATTAATGTACAAGAAGAATAACAATGGTCCTAAAATGGATCCTTGAGGAACCCCACATGTAATATCCGAGCTATCAGATGGGATATTGTTAACAAAGAGTTTCAAAACTTTACAATTGCTCCAATAAACCAGTGAATGCAAGCGAGGAGCGATTAGTTTCAGAGTGTTGCACTGTCTTTTTCTGTTCGAGTGTACTCCTACGTTTATTGTGTATCATCAACACTCTGCACGTTGGAGTGGACTATTTAATTATTTATTTATTATGCCGAATATTGGGGGGGTTGAAAATTTTTTTGGAGGGGTGGACATTTTGTTTGGGAGGGGTTATAGCTAATATTGGGGTGGTAGCACCCCCCTGCACCCCCCCCCAGAAAATCCGTCTATGGTTTTATTATATATCAATAGTCAAAGAAACAACAAATTAAAGAACAAATGAACGTAAATACATGAAATATTTTATTGTTAAAACGTTATATTAAACACTAGCTACACTGCAGTTACTTAAAGCGAAAGTTTTAATTACGTACAAGGCATGTCCAAAGGTCGCATCTTCACGTGATGGCGCACGTGATTTTTTTTGTTATTCGCCGTTAGATAACGTATTTTATTATATATCAATAGTCAAAGTCGCATTTTTCTAGTGTTTTATTGGTTGAGAGCATATCACGTGAGAGTGACGAGGGAGATAATACGTTATCGACCGGCGAATAACAAAAAAAATCACGTGCGCCATCACGTGAAGATGCGACCTTTGGACATGCCTAGTACGTAATTAAAACTTTCGCTTCACGTAACTGCAGTGTAGCCAGTGTTTAATATAACGTTTTAACAATAAAATATTTCATGTATTTACGTTCATTTGTTCTTTAATTTGTTGTTTCTTTGACTATTGATATATAATAAAACACTTATTTACTGAGACCTCGGAAAAGCAGTGTGTTTTGTGGACCCTCGACCGTCGATGTTTCCCTCGGCTTCGCCTCGGGAAACATCGACGGTCTCGGGTCCACAAAACACACTGTTTCCCTCGGTTTCAATAAATAAGTGATAAATCTCCCTCTCGCGCTGTTGCGAGGGAGACAGTCTAATTTCGTCACTCTCATGTGATCCCAGGTGCGCGTATTTTCCGTATTTCACCCCTGCTAGTGACATAGGAAGTTCTGAAAATTTCCCGCCATTATCATTGTTGTTGTTTTGAAAATACAAATGGTCTTTGGTTCGTATATAAAACGAAATTAACGTTGGAAATAAAACGAAAACATTTAAAAGACATCTTGAGATAAGTAAAATTTATTCTAGTTTTATGTTTGCACTATATAATTTTAAAAAATATCGCTTTTATACTAGTCTTTCGCGTGCTTATTTACATGTCGTCTTTGTGTGTCTTTTTGTCACTCTGAGTAAGTCCATATTAAACAGAAAATTAAACGGTTGCGAGAAGATATGGATTTATGTTCTCGTGTCAAAAACAATATCTCACTCGTTCGCTGCGCTCACTCGTGAGATATTGTTTTTGCCGCTCGAACATGAAATCCATATCTCTTCGCAACCGTCTAATATCCTATATTTATTTTTCACCCTGCCCGGTTTCCTTTGTTCTTATCTGGGAATATTTTCAACTCAGCGAATTGAAACAACAAAGCTCTGAAAGATTAGCTGAATATTACGCGAAGATACGAAACCGATTGCAAAGAAATGTGAAGACGCAGATCACGAAGACGATGCTATTCGTGATCATTTGATACGAACAATAGACCTTATTCATAAATCGTGATGAGGCCTCGTATCCTAGGAAACGGGAACAAAACGCGGGAAAATTGACAAAATGTTTTTTCTGCTGTCGGCTACACTGGTCGGGTATGGCAGCCTTTTTTCATGAATATTACGGCTTTTTTCAAAAATATATCTATAAAACTGAGCTTGAAAGTTGAAAAAAATACTTCTGAGATAATATAACATGATATTTAAAGCAAAAGATGCTGGAGTCAATCGAAAAAGGAAACCTTTGACTTTGTATTATTGTCGTAGTTTGTATGGCTGAAACAAACAACCAACAAGGCTACAAAACGTCTATACAACACCAAAATCGTAAGAAATATGAAACAATTGTTGAAGAAATAAGATTACAACTCACTCAGGTAATGTAGCCTTTATTTTTTAAACTTGTAAGCTGCTTGCAGAATGTTATCGAGCCACAGTCATTAGTTCATATTTTTCCGTACGAATCAATAACATTTGACGTTCTCTTGTGATTTTTGACTGTTGTTTTCTTTCATATTTATGTCAAATTCGAAAAGTTATACTTTCATTCCATAGTTGTCTTGATTCTTCACGGAATAACCTTTATATTGACGTTAAAATCTCAGTAAAATACTGTTTTTCGCTTCTGGATAAACACCATCGCTACGTTGTCATTTTTTCCACACAAAAACGGGACTGAAAACCGGTCGCTTTTATAATATACTCGTTTACCGCTTTCGTTGTGGGAACAAAGTCTTAAAATACACACAAAAATCGTTATAAATTGCAAAAAGCAACAAGAAACAAGCCGTTAAAGTCGACACAATAGCATCTGAATTTGTCTTGTCAAGCAATTTTCGCTTGTTTTCCCGCGTTTTGTTCCCGTATCCTAGGATACGAGGCCTTGTCACGATTTATGAATAAGGTCTATGCTCAATCACAAAATTCGAAGCAAGGCTATACGCGGAAACTGGGCATTAGATAGAATCCTACTTGAACAGAGACAGCTATCGACGAGCAAACCACAGAGCAAGCTGACGCTATTGACAAGAAAATCAACGAAGAAACCGCGCACGAATGAATATAGAAACTGGCTCTACACGACATGCAACTAGAGATGACGCATGTGGACGCTGTGGGAATTCAAAGAAACACACCACTTGCCCTGGTATTGATAACTGCGGAAAGAAAAATGCAAATCACTATACGCGCGAGTCTGTTTTGGAAAACCTGAACACGATATACTCAAATCACACCATGCACAAGCCAAGATAACGCTGATAAATGGAAAACATATGCACAATCCAAATAAACGGGATAAATATCGTAGCTGAACCGGACAGTGGATCTGGCATCTTCGAGAACAACCACCGCGGAACTGAAGATTAAAAATACGAAGATCAAACTTAAAGCTCTTAAAGAGGAATTATCGGTAATCGGAGAAATAAATGTTAAAACGTCAAATGCAACACGAACTGCTTCTACAACTATGCTCATTATCGAAGGAAAAATCGACTCACCGCCATTAATCGGTAGACGTTTACTCGAAGCGCTCGGAATGTTGCTAAAGGCCGGCGCACACTAGAGCTATATATGTGCTTAGCAAAATGTCATTCGTGACTGTTGGCGTAAGGAGATAGCTCTCGTGTGCGGGCGATTTACGAACGACTTTTGTCATTCGTGCCACTTACGCCAAATATCTAACATGTTTGATAATTTCTGCCTCGCGTGCCAAAATCTTTCCGTGTGCGGCGAACGAAAGCTATCTGATTACGGATTGTCGTAACAGCGCATGCGTAGTATACGAAAGTAAACATCCAAGATGGCGGCGCAAAATGAATTGCTGGCCGAGGCAATTTTAGAGGACAAACTTGTCGAACTTTGGCCTGAATACAAATGTTTATACGATGTGAGTTCTGCAGATTTTAGAAATAGGGACAAAAGGGAATGTGCGGTGAAAGAAATAACCAGTAAGTTTGTCCTCTAAAATTGCCTCGGCCAGCAATTCATTTTGCGCCGCCATCTTGGATGTTTACTTTCGTATACTACGCATGCGCTGTTACGACAATCCGTAAGCAGATAGCTTTCGTTCGCCGAACACGGAAAGATTTTGGCACGCGAGGCAGAAATTATCAAACATGTTAGATATTTGGCGTAAGTGGCACGAATGACAAAAGTCGTTCGTAAATCGCCCGCACACGAGAGCTATCTCCTTACGCCAACAGTCACGAATGACATTTTGCTAAGCACATAGCTCTAGTGTGCGCCGGCTTTTAGGAATAACAATTTCAAGGGACCTCACATGGAATATTCATGTTGATAACATATGTGCCAAAGCTAGTAAAAGGTTATATGCGCTTCGAATTTTGAAACGAAATGGTGTCCCGGCTGCAGACGTATTAACTATCTTCTGTACTTTTATCCGACCGGTATTGGAATATATGCATGCCAGGTTTGGCATACTTCACTCTCCTCAACATTATCTGATCAAATCGAACATGTTCAAAAAAGAGCGATAAAGATTGTTCCCTCATCTCTCATATACTGCTTCTCTCGATCAATCGCGATTATCTACACTCCACGAACGCAAACAATGCTTGTCTTTGTATAAATCTGTTTTAAACCATGATAACAAATTACATGAACTTCTTCCTGATCCTGTTAACCATAAAAATCATCTTAGGAACCCTCGAAAGTGTCCACTTTTTAAATGCAGAACAGAACGTTTTAAAAACAGTTTTATCCCATATTGTGTCAAAAAATGGGATTCAATTGAGAAGACCCACTCAAACTAATGTGCTTAATCTAAATTAATCTTCAAGTCAGTACATTTTTATATATATATAACTTTTATAACCTTTCAACTTGTAAATAGTATGGCTACTTTTACCATTTTGTATTTACAAGTTTTTCAGGTTAAATGTACCTGCCATTTGGAAATATTAATAAATCATTCATTCATTCATGTATGTATATTCCCCAAATCAATAACTCATTGAGCCATAATTAAGATAACGTTATATTAGAGTACAATAAAGTTGTTTTAAGTATCTATAAGTCGGTTTTAATATCTTAGTTTTTTAAAATACCTAATTTTTTAGCGATTGTTGATTGAACATGTTTTATTTGATACTTCCAGTTTAATATATTGTCTATATAAACACCTAAATACTTTATACACAATTTTTCTTTAATATTACTTTAGCATTATAATTATGACGTATTTACTTCTTTGTTGATGTATTTATCATATATAGTTAGTCTTGTTGTCGTTTATCAAAATTTTATTTATATTATCCTACAATACTGTATAATATATAATATAGTTCATCATCCATTACTCGTTCAGTTTTATCTATGGATATATGCGAATAAAATATATTCGTATCGGCAGCAAATATTCGAAAAAGAAAGCTTTTTTGAACAGTCAGGCATGTCATTTACATACAATATGAACAGCAAAGGACCAATGTTGATCATTGAGGGACTCCGCTGTCATTTATTCCTGTTCAGATTCAATGTTATCAATCTTTATCCACGAGCCAACGGCGCGGATCGCCGTTCCGGGCGAACGCCCGGGCGAGGGTACTAATTCCGCCCGGCTATTTACACCCGGGGAAAGGAACGCACTGGCGAAGTCTAAAGTTCATCAAATATCGTGGGCGCATGGCTATGGTTCACCGTTCATGGGTGGTCATCCTCACTGATCTCAAAATATGTAGCGGATTGTCGTGAATAGTGAACACTGTTGGTCAAATTTGAAATTTGCATTACCTGTATAACGACTGCATGACGACACCAAAATAACAAACATTTCTTGCAAATGTATTAGGGCCATTTATACGAGCGAAAATAAGTCGCGGCCTAAATAAGTCGCGAAGAACTCGTATAAACAGTCAATTTGCAATAAGCTGTGGCTTATTTAGGCCCAGCTTTCAACTCTGTGATTATTTTAGCCGTGGCTTGCAAACAAATTGACTGTTTACACGAATCGTTCGCTAATTATTTTAAGCCGGTTTTCCACTAGCAAATTTTTCGCGCTAAGAGACCTTTTTCTTTTGTCGGCATCCATTTTGACACGTCTTGCTGACGTAATAAGTGATACCCAGTGAACTATTATATACATGGAAGGCTGACTTCAGTCAGTGACGTAATCAATTTTGAAGATTTTGGATTTTGAAGGCATTCTTGTGCGTCATTCTTAGTCTCCTTACCCGCGCGGCCAAACATTTTTTGTATTTTCATGGTGGGATGTGATGGGTCCGCGACTCTCGGGTTGTGTTTTTCTTCATTTTAAAAGAGCAAAAAAGGAAATAAACTTCATTTATTTTATGTAAATCTGATTTCCTTCATTTAATCGATCTGCCTGCTGCATTTTCCCACTGCATGAGTAAATCTGTATTTTTCGTTGCGAATTCAACAATTAATTTTAAACTTTTTTGTTTTTTTGAATAGATCTGTATTTTTATAAATAGGAATTTATTTTTGCTTTGGTTTTTTGCTTTCTTGTTTCTGTGGTGCTTTTCAGTTTTCACACCATTATTTAATAGCTTATTTTAGTCCGTTTTCCTGACCGACCGATAAAACTGCTTTTTAACTGCAGTTTTTAGCCAATTTAATTCCATACATATAAGAAAATTTTGTTTTCTTATTTTCTATTTAATAAAATCACTTTGATGATTGCCTTATAAACTTAAACTGTTTATTTTAATGAGTTATTTATGTGTGTGAAACCCTTGTCAATAGGGGCAATAGAGATATTTTTGACACTTGTGTTTTGTTTCGTCACTCTTTGTCATTTACGAATACAATAATCCCGCGCTATTTTGCTTTCTTAATTTCCACTCAAATATCGCATCTTTTAAAGTGTTTATGAAACGAAATTTTCGGATCCCTTTTTTGGGGATATTCTGATAGAGTTTTTTATGCTGAATATTGTGAGCTAATCCGTTTTTGACGTAGCGATATAGAAAGTGCCTTATTTTGACTCTGAAAGTGGCATTTTTTGACAATTATACGTCCGTGTTAGACGCGCGGTCACATTTCATGTGTGACGTCACTGGTTAGACGTGTGTGACGTCACTGGTTCGTTCTAGCAAACATGGCAGCTATAGACAAGCGTGAAGGAGCTTGCGGTACAAAAAGTAAGAAACAGTTGGGGAAATATTGCGTTGCTGGTGGACCTGGTAATATCAGTTGTAAGAATAACTCCACCGTCCAAGGAATATCCATGCATGGATTCCCTAAGACTGAAGGAACTCTGCGAAATTTGTGGATAAAGTTTGTCCAATGACATCGACCTAACTGGCAGCCATCGCCATATTCGGCATTATGCTCGGCTCATTTTGAGGTGCATTTCTACCTCCAGCGTCCAGATATCACTGTTAACCAGTTAGACACAGACAACTCCTTTCAAACAAAGAAAATGTTGGACAGAAAGATAGCCTATCCTACGATTGATACTGTTCAGCCTGAGCGAGAAGTGCATAATATTTCTGATCGTGAGCATGGGTACGCCCACACTTGCAGAAACGAAAGGAATTTGGACAATTTCATACTCTTTCGCGAACTTAGAAATTCCGACCGAGAATATTTCTTCAGGTAAACTGCATAATTCCGTGTATTTGTTTACTTATTATTAGCATGACAAAATTACTGGATGCTGATTGGTTGAGGGGAGTACAATTATTTCATTAATTATTTATCTTCTGTAATCAGTGGCAAGTACTGCAATTTCATTGGTTTACAGGAGTGCGATTTGAGCATTAATCGCACCTTTTCTGAGCTGTAATCGCACTCTTGTCTACAGCCAATGAAAATCAGTCTAGTAGTTACAACTAGCCAATCAGCATTCAGGATACAAACTTTGAATTTTATTTTTTTTATTGCTGTAAAAAAATTCAAAATGGAGGAATTCACAAATTTTGACCTTTTAATTTTTAAATCAGCCCTCGAAAACCGTCAAAATTGAGGTCGGAAAAAAAATGTCGACCTAAATCTGACCTAGCTCGGCACATCTCGGCATTTTTTAAAATTTGTTTCCATGTCTTGGAGCACTAGTAGCCTGCACTAGTAATCACGTATTTATGAATCATTGAAAAGTATAAATGTCACGAAGCCTTTTCTTTTAGAGTTTTTCCGAAATTATATCATAAATATACCCGTTAATTCTCAAACCTTACACGAAAGTGCATCGAATTCTATAATCGCTGACTTTTTAACAGCTATAAGCACCAAAAAAGATTATTACTTTGGCTGAATTAAGGTCGGCAAAACATAGGCATTTTAATACTGTAGGTCGGCATTGCCGAATGCCGATCTCGTTTTCGAGGGTTGTTAAATTATATATTTTCTGACGAAAATGACCTATCTGTTCATCCAGCAGAAGACACTGAACTAAACATAACCAGGAGTTATATTTCTATCCAATTCAGATGATTAATTGGACTAAAGAACTTCACTATTTTGAACACGTTATAAACATACAAACATGGCTTCCCAATTGTGTGTTGAATAATTCAAACAAATGTTGTCATGTGATTATACCGGATATAATGCCCGGAAGTTAATAATATGTTAATTTGATTATATATGATAAACAATAATTCAAAATTGTACTATTTCACTAAGAATTGTCGTGACAAAAATTTAATAATTATATTGAACTTCAACAAATTGTATTTTTCTGCTTTTCCCCCTTAAACAGTTTGATTACAGAAGATAAATAATTAATAAGTAATAGAACGAATTAAAGTCGTACTATTAATGCCATAATCATACTCGTGATTAACAAATCAACCTCCCGCTACGCGGTCGGTTGATTTTGTAATCACTCGTATGATTATGGCATTAATAGCACTCCTATTCATTCTATTACCATCATTAATTATTTATCTTCTGTAATCAGTGGCAAATACTGCAATTTCATTGGTTGACAGGAGTGCGATTTGAGCATTAATCGCACCTTTTCTGAGCTGTAATCGCACTCTTGTCTACAGCCAATGAAAATCAGTCTAGTATTTACAACTAGCCAATCAGCATTCAGGATACAAACTTTGAATTTTATTTTCTTTATTGCTGTAAAAAAATTCAAAATGGAGGAATTCACAAATTTTGACCTTTTAATTTTTAAATCAGCCCTCGAAAACCGTCAAAATTGAGGTCGGAAAAAAAATGCCGACCTAAACCTGACCTAGCTCGGTGCATCTCGGCATTTTTTAAAATCTGTTTCCATGTCTTGGAGCACTAGCAGCCTGCACTAGTAATCACGTATTTACGAATCATTGAAAAGTATAAATGTCACGAAGCCTTTTCTTTTAGAGTTTTACCTAAATTATATCATAAATATACCCGTTAATTCTTAAACCTTACACCAAAGTACATCGAATTCTATAATCGCTGACTTTTTAACAGCTATAAGCACCAAAAAAGATTATTACTTTGGCTGAATTAAGGTGGGCAAAACATTGCCGACATGGGAGGTTGATAGGTCGGCATTTACTGTAGGTCGGATCTGCCGAATGCAGATCTCGTTTTCGAGGGTTGTTAAATTATATATTTTCTGACGAAAATGACCTACCTGTTCATCCAGCAGAAGACACCGAACTAAACACAACCAGGAGTTATATTTCCATCCAATTCAGATGATTAATTGAATTAAAAACTTCACTATTTTGAACACGTTATAAACATACAAACATGGCTTCCCAATTGTGTGTTGAATAATTCAAACAAATGTTGTCATGTGATTATACCGGAAATAATGCCCGGAAGTCGTTAATAATATGTTAATTTTATTATATATGATAAACAATAATTCATAATTGTACTATTTCACTAAGAATTGTCGTGACAAAAATTTAATAATTATATTGAACTTCAACAAATTGTATATTTCTGCTTTTCCCCCTTAAACAGTTTGATTACAGAAGATAAATAATCCCCGAGCCGGCGGCGCAAAGCGCCGTGCGAGGGTACTAATTCCCCCCGGCTATTTACACCCGGGGAAACGAAAGCATTAGCGGAGTCTAAAGTTCATCAATGAGCGCGGGCGTCGGTCACCAACGATGGGTGGTCATCCTCACTGATCTCAAAAATATGGCGGACTGTCATGAATAACGGACACTGATTGGTCCAATTTAAAGTTTGCATTATAACGGCTGCATGACGACAGCGAAATAGCAAACATTTCTTGATTTGATGAGTTGATGATTGATAAATTTCTTGCAAATATTCTTCATTTTTGCTCGTATTTCTGCAAGATTTTGTAAATTTCAAGAAAGAAAGGGTGAAAGAATCAGCTAAAAGAAGCGAGCCGACGTTAACGAAGGTAAGTTTGTTTTAAATATTGATTTTATAATGGATTTAAAATCCGATGGCCTTTGCGTATATGAAACAACTAAACACAACAGCATATAATTTCAGTGTATCTTTAACATTGATTCCCTTTTTCATTATATTGAATTTTTTAAATAAAAAATAAAGCAAAGTTATTTGCAAGCGAGAATTTGAAATCATTTTATTGCAAACTCAAAGTTTATCGATAAAGCCTTTTAATAGTTAAAGGCAGTTTAGTTTTATAAAGAACACTTTAAAACGTTTTGTGAATTGTTTGTGGTTGAATTTTACCTTAAATTGAAGCTTGTATTACGTATAATTACATACCTAACATATATATCTTGGGAAATTGATAATTTTGTAATTAAAAGTGATATTTTTAGGCGATTTTCATTTGTAAGAATATTCTTAAAAAAAAATCGTGTTACCATGACAACTACTTTAGATACTTCATGTTCGGAAAATACAACGGTTTTGTCAGCAAGGCGAGGGTTTCTGCATGCATGTATTTTCTAGTTAATAAGTAATAGAACGAATTAAAGTCGTGCTATTAATGCCATAATCATACTCGTGATTAACAAATCAACCTCCCGCTACGCGGTCGGTTGATTTTGTAATCACTCGTATGATTATGGCATTAATAGCACTCCTATTCGTTCTATTACCATCATTAATTGTACTGCAGTGCAATTAATGATTTTCTGAAAAGAAACAAAATGGCGGAAAGGTATTATAAACACAAACGTGAACTGAAATTGCCCTTGAGGAACTAGGTGAAAATACGAACAAAAGCAGCAAATTTTGGTTGAAAGTCTGGCAGGACTGGGCTTTGGCAAGAGAATATGATGTTGACATTGAGAAGTACGTATCCAATTTTGTCATGCTAATAATAAACAAGTAATCATGCGATGTTGCTCGCATGATTACCTATACTTATAAAGTACCTTTGTGTTTTTTTTGTTTATATATGTATAAGTACCACAATAGCACTACCTTTTAATTCTTATTTTAGATATCTTAGAATGACTCCAGAAAGGTTCGACCACTTGTTATCATTGGTTGGCCCACATATTGAAAAGCAAAATACCCATCTTCGCGAAACCATTAGCCCATCAGAAAGATTGGTAATAACTTTAAGATATTTAGCTAGTGGTGATTCGCAGCAGTCACAATCGTTTAACTTCAGGGTGGGACGAAGTACTGTTTGTGAAATAATAAAAAGCACATGCAATGGAATATGGGATGCTCTGAGTGCTACATATATGAAAGCTCCTGAAAAATCGTGTGACTGAAGGAAAATATCTAACGAGTTCTATCAGGAATGGAACTTCCCTCATTGTCTTGGGGCTCTCAATGGGAAGCATATAATGATAGAGTGTCCTGCCAGAAGAGGGTCTGACTTTTTTAATTACAAAGGATTTCACAGTATTGTTCTTTTAGCCCTCTGTGATGCAAAATACTGCTTTACTATGGTAGATATTGGTTGCTTTGGTAAAGACAATGATGCTAATATATACAATCACTCGGTTATTGGAAAAGGCTTTGCTACAGGCACATTCAACATCCCAGAAGCAGAAAAAGTGGGCGACTCTGAAGAACTACCTTATGTCATTGTATCTGATGAAATTTTTGGTCTAAAAACCTACCTCATGAAACCATATCCAGGAAATGGTTTAACTGAGTCCCAAAAGGTATTTAACTATCGACTTAGCAGATGTAGACAAGTTATTGAAAATGCATTCGGCATATTATCTGCACTCTGGAGAATATTTCGTCGACCAATCAAAGCCAAACCATGTAATGTTGACAGTATTGTAAAAGCCTGTATTTGTTTACACAACTATTTAAGATTAACTGATAATGCCCACTATATTCCACAAGGCTTTGTTGATACTGAAGATGGCAAAGGTGAAATTCTTCCTGGAAATTGGCGTGCAATTGTTGAAAATAATGCAAGTGGGATGACTCCACTTCAGCAAAGAGTGAATAAATATGGCAGTGATGCAAAGGTGACAAGGGAAAGATTCGAGAAATATTTTAACAGCAAAGAAGGTGCAGTTTCATGGCAATTAAAACATGTTAGGAGCTTCGGGGAAGATTTTGCAACTGCTATATACAAAAAAATAAACTACTAAAAACGTCAATTTAATAAATACTTTGTATAACACATTTAAAAAGATCTGTTACAAATGTAACTAAATTTAACAAATATCACTTCTGCATGCTTTAGATATATGTGAACCTGTAGGCTATAACATGTTATATTGGCAACGTTAACTAACCAACTGTTAATAAATGTAAATCAGTTCAAATTTTCTGTCAGAGTTGAAACAGATTTTATAACACCCCCAAATTCCAAGTCGAAAAAAATCTTTTCTATACAATGTCTAACATAAACCTTCATTCTCTCATCCAAGTTGCTCATTCTATCAGCCAAACTTAAACAACAATGAGCATCAGCTGACATGGCTACATTTTCATCTGGCATTTTGCATGAGGCCTCAAGTGACTTCTGGAAGCTGTGCATTACTTTGCACAGTTCTAGATTTGCATCTGGTTCTTTGTGCTCTTTTGACCATGTTTTTTTCCCATCAGCTGGGGATTTCCGTGCTTTCTTAGCACTACCGGGATTTGGCCCCTCTACACTCGTAGCAGTTAAAACATTTGCAGCGGATACACTAAAATAAATTTAGTGAAGTAAAAATTAGTTACAGTTAATTCTGATGCTCTGTTGCAACACACAATTTTTGTAAACCAGATTTGTAAACAAAGATGGGACAGTTCCTCATATTTGTTTACAAATCTGGTTGCCAATTCAATTTGCAGTTTGTTTAATAACAATCTCGCAAATATATTGTGACAATATTATAATATTGCTTGCAACTAAACACGTAATTGGACTGTAACTATATGATTGGTTTGATAAAAATGGGATTGAATGATAAACATTTTGATTACATATGATGATACATGATTGTGCAGTATGCTGTGACATCAATTTTCAGAGAAATTGGGTGCAAATGGTCATTATATATTCATCTTGTTTGCTGGGAATATTCTCAAAAGTCAAAACTAGCCAATCAAGGCTTTCTCGGTCATACAAATAGGGGAAGCAGGACAGTCCCTGCCAACTGTCAAGTAACGGTACAGTATATATGAAGTGAACATTTTAAATCATTATTGTGTAATGATAATGAAATTAGTATTTTTAATACTGTAAACCTCCGACTATAAGCCCTGGGCTTATATACTTTCGTAACCAATTTTTGATGGGCTTATACAAGGGGGTGGCTTATATATGGGGGGTAATACATGGACAATCTTTTGTGTTAGTAATAAATAAGTCAGACATAAACAAATCAGTCATAAACAGGAAAATAAACATGTTTTAATAATGCACTTTGATTAACATACTAAGCTATAAAGAAAATGACAATGTTTTTAAATATTGTTCTCTGCTATATTAAAAGACAATGTCAATGTTGAATAACATAGTGGGCTACTGGGCTTATATTCGGGGGGCCTTATATTTGGAATCAAATGAGGTGAGCGTTAGTACATGTGGTGGGCTTATATTGGGGGGGGACTTATATTCGGGGTGGGGGGCTTATAGTCGGAGGTTTACGGTATAGCTGTATATAATTATAATATTATATATTACCTGTATTTTTTTATTTTCTATATTGTGAAGAGGAATTCAATTTATACCAACCTCAAACCATATATTAAATACTTAACGTTCTTAAATGTTTAAATAAACATGCCTGTGAGAGGCTTCCCCAGTAATTTCATCATCGATATCATCAAATAAACCCAATTGCTCGCTTTCCTCTTCAATGAATGCATGACTTGCATCATTTATCTGCACAGCATTGAGTTTTATATTTGAAGAAGTCGAGCGTGACTTGATAAACGATGTCAGCCAGCGTAAATGCTCATATTTGGGTTCCAGCACTACCATATCACTGCCTGACCCTGAAGGTGGTTTACACTTTTTCAGATAACGCGAAAAAGTAGTGCGAATACTTTCGTATCTTTGTTTGCACGAATCGACACAGACGACACTCACTCCTTCCCCTTCATGCAACGTTGCAATCTGTTTCCACGCATTACTTTTCAAATTTTTATCTTTAAATTGGGTGTTACTTCTGTTATATATACATGGGAACTCTTTCACTATTTCCATGAAAGCGGTACC
This sequence comes from Paramuricea clavata, assembly GCA_902702795.2. Lineage (NCBI taxonomy): Eukaryota > Metazoa > Cnidaria > Anthozoa > Malacalcyonacea > Plexauridae > Paramuricea > Paramuricea clavata. Next base: position 13,844 of record CACRXK020003613.1, on the reverse strand, counting down.
ATCACCATTTGATGATTTAACTGCAAGTGATTCTAGGTAGTCCGCCATTTTGAATTTACGCAATAATCACACGTGTCGGATTTCATGTTCACACTTGTCCAAACGTGTCATAATCAATCCCGGATTGTCGTAGATTGCCGGGGATATCCTACAAAATAGAAACCATTCCGATTCGCCCGACATCCGCGATATTATTGCCGACTGTTTGGGATATCGTTGTGAGTATGTTCTCACTTCTCGCTAAAACACTGGGACTATCAGTGATGCTCAAAAATAACGATTCTTCCGACTATTGCGACCAGTGTGAACCAGGCTTAAGCGCTGTTCGCCGGATATGACAACCAGCTCTACAGCAATACATTTACTAGTATTTGGTGCACATGTCCGGCGCACAAAAAAGTCTCATTCCATACAGGCGTTCATCCCAGTCTGAATTCATGCCGGTCTGAAGTCAGTCGGCTCGGTCCAGCAGGCGGAATCAGAGGTCTGAATTATTTTCTTTCCGGTCTCATGTAAATATCTATTGTAAGTATTAATACTATGACCGAAACAAATTGGTCCCGGTTTGATTTAATTCGTTCTGGTCTCATGTAAACGGGGCCTTATTCAAATTACCTTAGTTTCCCTAATTATCCTGACCAGCCTGTACAACAAACAACAAAAATTTATTACATGCACATGCATGGTAACCCATGAAACTCTCCATGTAATCTTTCAAAATCATTTGAGCAGGCCGTCTTAATTGTCATTGAAATCGTGCACTGGTTCCAAGATTACAATCGTTCCTCGATGTTGGCAGAATTCTTTTCGACAACAAAGGCTTTTCCTTCTTTTTTATGAGATTTAAAACCCCATGCCATGCAAGCTCATTTGGTACAAACACTCTTTTCTCATCTGTTGGTTGCACTTCATAACCCATATAGTGATTCCAAAATAATACTGTTTGTAGGACAGCCAGGGCCTTTTTTAACATACAAGCTGGGGGGGGGGGCAAATGCCCCCCAATCCCCCGTTGTGCCCCCATCCCCCCACGAAATCACATTTTGCCCTAAAATTATACAAACAAACCAGCGACAAATAGATAAACGGAAAGTAAGTTTTAGGCTTTATCCTTTGTCCTTGTTTAACAAAATCGATTTAAATTGTTACGTTTTTCTACCACTAAGTAATGATAAATTATTGTAAATAATTTTTTTATTTTTTGGATGTTCAGAATGCAGGAAATGGCATTTCCGGGTTTCAAATGTCAAACATTTTCTGGGGAATATGCCCCACACACGTGGCCCTTAGCCATTCCTATCTCCCTCTAATAAGTAATGATAAATTACGGTTAATTTTCTTTTTTTTACTTTTTGTGCATTTTTCCTTCTTTTATTTCAAATACAGGTATAGTTAGCCTAAATTTTAGAGTAAATTTGGATGCTCAAAATGCAGGAAATGGCATTTCCGTGCTTCAAATTTCCAAACTTTTCTGGGGGAGAACACCCCCACACACGTGGCCATTGCTATCCTCCTCTAATAAGTAATGATAAATGAAAGTTAATTTTTTTTTTACTTTTTGTGCGTTTTTTCCTTTATTTATTTCAAACACAAGTATAGTTAGCATAAATTTTGGAGCAGATTTGGATGCTCAGAATTCAGGAAATGACATTTCCGGGATTCAAATTTCAAACATTTTCTGGGGGAGTACACCTCCAGACCCCCCATTCATGCGTGGTATATTGGTCATACATGTGGCCTTCAGCCATTGGTATCGCCCCTCTAATATATTATCTCACAGAAAGGTCCCTTTTCAAAAAAAAATGCCCCCCCCCCACGGGAAAATCCTTAAAAAAGGCCCTGAAGACAGTGATAACAAAATATTTGGCGTCATTCCATACAGTTACTTCGTTCAAAACACCATATTCAGGGTAGTCTCTTGCACCAAACTCATCCATCTCTTGTAGCCTTAAGACACATCCGAGTCTGTACTCCACCCCATGAATTGAGACAGATTTTACACTAGTGAATAAAAATAAAAGGCACAACAATGTATTTAACCCATTGAGTGGCGGCACTCTCCCCTTGACAAGTAAAATCTCCTGGCATTGGCAGAGTGAGATAATAAAATAGGGTCCATCAGGCATATTCCTTCTTATAGGTTTAAATCTAAGTGCAAATATGTTTAATTATTTCATTATACACAAAGTAAGTATGTAAATGCTAGATTTATTGCCTAATGCATGTACATCTTCAACAAGGATATTAACATAGTAGGCAATTAGTGTTTTAATTTGTAAATCAACAAGATTATTTGCAAATTGTGTCATTTCTAGATATGAGGGGGGCCTCACAAAATATTTTCACAGTAGGGCGGGCAACATATTTTGCGTGCGCGATTAACTGCTCCTGCAAAATTTTCTTAGGGTAAGGCCTGCCTACTGTAAAAGATATTATAGAATTTATAAATTGATACCTGCTTCCAATTATTGGTGCTTCTGTCTCTGGCAAGTTAGCTGCTTCTTGAAGCATATTTAGTAATGGATATTGCTTGAGATCTACATTGTGATTTCCTAAGAAGTGTAAAATTAAGAAAAATTTATTGCATACAATTATAGAAATAATTTTACTAAAAAGTCTGTGGGTCATTGCATGCAGATTTAATGGTGTGCCAAATATGCAAGAGTAAACAGTAATTGGTGGCTTGAAATGTTTTGTTTACCGTACTGTATTGCAAGTGTATATGTGCTTAAACTGTACTTTTACCGGTACTGTACTGTATAGATAATAACAGGAAAGTTTAAAATTTTAATAAACTTGCCTGAAGGGATTGCATCCCCCTCATAAAGATGATTGGTGAATATTTGCCCTGGTGACTTCAACAGGTTCCAGCAGAAAAATCTATCAATTGATAAAAAAATCAATATTTATAATTGTACTATATAGTACATCTATGCCTTGGGCTGATTGCTACATTAAATATTTATACCAATGTGACCATTGTTTTCTGTCAGAGTTCAGCTTTACAGTCTACCCCACCTCCTAGATGAGTAATATTGTGAGGAATGTGACAGACAGAGTTTATTACAGCTGAACTGGTTCAGTAGTTACCCATTATTGTGCAAAGCCAAATATAGCACGTTCACACTTTTACCCGGCCAAAGTAGAATATACCTGAGCATCAATCACTTTGAATACAATCGTAATGCTGAATTACATTGATTATACACCTTTGGTGGCAGAATGCTAATGATTTACAAACATTCTTGAAATTTTTTGTAAGAGCACGTTTAAAGAAAGAATGCTTTGCTTCGAATCTCATTGACTAGTAGTTTCTGGGTGGACCAAATCCATAAAAATAATTAAGAAATATTTGAGTGTTATGCAATCAACCATTGTAAATGCCATGCAGCTAGGCTACAGCTGGCTTTGTTTACTTAACTCATTGAGTGCCACGATTCTCCCCTGTACAAGTGAAATTGTTTGGTAATGACAGAGTAAAATGCTAAAATAAGGTGCATTGGGGATGGGGTCAATACAACTCAATTGGTTCCTGTAACTAGGCACATGGGCAGATTAACCCACTAAAACTAGTGCTCTCCCCTTGACTAGCAAAACCGGGTCTATTAGGGTGCAACGTGACTTAATGGGTTTTATAAACATGTACTTTGATGTGTAATTACAATGTATTACGTGTGCTTAAGTACCAGCTAACAATGTCATCAGGGACATGGACCAAATAATACAACTTTGGTATGATTGAAGCTAATGGATAAACCTCTTTGAAAAGTTTATGGTGCTCCTCAATGAGAATCTTCAAATAGGGCACATCCTCTTTTCTTATTGCTGGAGCAGTACAAATTTGGACAATGTTCCACAGCTGAAGAAAAAGCACCATTGTTTCAGATTCCTTTTCTACCATATCTCCAATCATTATTGGCTCATTCATCATTATTAAAATCGAAAAAGCACCACATTTGTGAAGCTAATTAGAAAAGAAACAACAGAACAAAAATGTTGATTTCAAAACAAGGGACTTTTAATTTTCAAGCATTTGACCTTTATTCAGTGACGTATGTCTAATTGTTACATTGATTGAAACATAAGGGGCCATACTGGCATATTTACTTGCTAAATTGTCTGAACAAATGGTTAAATAGTCACTTATTTGTCTGAACAAATTGTCAAGGCTGTGTACTGCAGGATGGTTTCACTCAAATGGCAATCATACACTCTGCCATGTGTTAAACTGTTAAAATGTTTGGGATATTGTCCATCATGGTGCTTTGAATTTGTACTATTTCTACTAACATACTACTTTGTTTAAGCTTCAGAACTATTAATACTTTCTCTGCCAATCGGTGTTGGTTTGGTCTTGCTGTCCATGTAGCCATAGTCAAAACTATCCAGTATTTGGTTGAGGTCATTAATTGATAGGAACTTTTTGTCATCAATGAGAATCCTAAGCAAAAGCTTGGTCTCATAAGGCACTACTCCCTCGAACAATACATGCATTATATCCTGTGGAAAACATTGACAAACATCAAAATTTTTCACATTGGCTAAAATGCTTTTCCTGTTTATCTCGTATGTTGTTGAAAGGCATTCTCTTACTGAAGAGCTATTTTGGTGTCTTGAATAATTATCTCCGCCAGGAGGTTATGTAATCATCTGGATTTGTATGTGTGTGTGTGTGTGTGTTTGTCTGTGAGCACGATAACTCAAGAAATACCAACATATTCATACGAAATTTTTTTAATGCATTTCCCATCGGCTAAGGAAGAACTGATTAAAATTTGGTTGAATTTGGTTAAAAAATGAACGAGAAATGAACAAAATTTTGTCTTGCTTTTCCCGGTCAATTAAAAAAAACTCAATGCAAATGAGGACGTGTATAATGTATGCACGCAGTACTAAGAATATAATAATGAGATGATAAACCTCATTAAGCTCCAGCCTTCATTATCTTCATTATCGAAATTCAATGGGGGCGGAGGTATGCAGTCTCTGAGTGCCCTCTAGTTTCACATATATTTAGGTGAGCTTGTAAAGTTCTTTGTTGGGAATTCTCATAACAAAACTAAAAGGTACATAGGAAAAGCATCAAATACATACTGTATTTACTTCATGTTCATTTACATGTACATGCATGTGTACTTTACATGTACCCCTGGGTCAATAACATTTTTGTGTGGCTTGGATCACAAATATTATTTGAAAATGTGCCTGAAAAATGTCTGCATGAAAAATGTGAAATTAATACATAATCTGTCATGAATTATGATAGCCAGCTGACTTAGCTCTGTCATTTATGACTTCATGCATTTTCTCCACCAAAATTAAATACTATCAGTAATAACAACTAAAAGTTATTTGTCCATAAGTGGGACTCAGTTTAATTGACTTCTTAACTTTCCACCAGAGACTTCAAATGGTTGAAGCTGGATACACCCAGCCTTTCATGAACAATGATGGAACAAAATCAGCCTCATACCCAGGCTCAAATAACGTACTAAAAATAGCAACACTACAGTGTTTTTATATAGATCAGTGGCTAAGATAGCGAGCGCGTGGGGGCACTTGGGCAGGACGAAGGGAAGGAGGCGCCTGGCAGAATTTGCATACAGCATGGCGGACGATTTATTATTCATAAATGCAAATGAGGAAATTGCGCAGATTCTTTCTGAATTTGAAAGACTGATTCACAGAAATGTATGCATGGGAAAGGTTTTATGTCCAAATGAGGAATGTATTAGTAGAAGGGATTTTTTTCTTGAAAATGGTATTTGTCATCATCTCCGAATAAGGCATAAGCAAGAATTTACAAGTGAAGCAAGAGTCGAATTCATTCGTATTTGCAAGATGTTACACGAACAAGAAACACGGGAATGCATGAATAAGATATTTGAGTATCGTAGAACAAAGGTATGTACCTCTATCTGTATAAATTGTTTTGTTTCATACTCTCTTCGTTTTATTAATATATTGAAATTATAAAGTATATCATACGCCGTTATAAATATTTCCAATTTTATTTTTAATAATATATTTATATAGAAAGAAAGTTACAAAGATGTAACCGTAACTGCTTGTGGATGCAACATGGAGTGCGCTGAAACCAAACGAGCGTGAAGCTGTCCGATTTATTTGCTTGCTATTGTACTATGGTGGAGACCTTAATTCCTACAGCAAAGGAAATAAATCGTGTGATGTTGTGGTTAAAAGCTCTGGGTCATGGGCGTACCGGAAGGAAAAAATTAGGGGGGCGGAAAGAAAATTGCCCGACTTTTTGTAAAATTGCCCGACTTTTTGTGATTTTGCCCCGACTAGTACCAAAAATTTTTTCCCGGAAAAATCTATTTTGGCGAACCCCCCCCTGTCGCCAAAAAAATTTCGGTCAGTGTACCATTTAAGGGGTCAAAAAATTTTTCCGGACATACCAAAATTTTTCGGGGCATCACATACATTTTCCAAAAAAACACTACATTGGCCACAAAATTAACTAAATTTTCGAAAAAATTTACAGAATTTGTCCGATTTATTTTTATAACAAACCAAAATTGCCCGACTCTTAATCGAATATTGCCCGACTGCCCAAGAAACTGGGGGGGCTACCGCCCCCCCCCCCACCCGGTACACCTATGCTCTGGGTTACAAGCAAAATTCCATGGCTGGTACATTAAAAAACAAAGTGATGGTGGTGTGTCTTTTCAGATAGAATCATTTTTTGTTAAATGAGTAAGTCTTTGTTACAAATTATATAATTATTAACAGTAGAATTTGGGAAGTTGTCACATAATTTGTCAGTATGTCTTGGACTTTTACATTGGTGCCACTCATAGTTTTCCACACTTGTATCCATGCAAGTGCTTGCCTAAATTAGTTTTAGGATCTAACAGTATATCAGGTGATGTTTGTTGTCTAAAAATGCTATAAAATTACACATTGAACAATATGAATATGGATATGAGGGCATATAAAACCCAATTAATTTGTTTTGAAAAAACATCTACAGGTGTATGTACCACAGAATACCACACAAATTTACATGTTCCATATCTTGTGTCAAATGCATATAATATAGCCTGTTAAATATTTTTTAGCATAGTTTTTCATTATTTTTTTCTTCCTGTGGGGTCTTGGGGTTAGATTTGGCAGATTCTATTATTTTTTAAATCGGACATTCTCTGGATAAAATCCTAATGTACCACAGAATACCAGTGCAGCAATAAATAAGGAATGGTTTATCAAATTGTACAAGGATTTGGTGTGTCATGTTAATTTGCTAACTTAATTTAGTGGAAGGTAAATACTAAAATTACTACAGAATACCGGTGGTATGTACCACAGTATATTAGGTTTACCAAAAATTTTGAAAAATTGAGTTTTTTATAGTAAATTTGATTACTCAGTGAGATTTCTGAATAGTAAAAATGTTGTATTGCTTAGAAAAACTGTTGATGAATGTAAATCATGTTGGTTTGCGAACTTATTTTCAAACTTTCTGATTTCACGGCCATTACGCAGAAAAAAAGGAACAAAAATAAGGAATTTTATTTGTTGTTTATCCCAATTATTTTTAAGAATTTTATGAAAATATCCATTTTTTATTTTTATATGACCATTGAGACTAAAACTAATATATTCACTAAAAAGTATATAGCATGGTTCCTTCAAATTTTATAAGAGAAATACAAAAACTGGTATTCTGTGATACTGTCATATTTTTTATGGGAAATCCATATACTGATCAGTTAAATGTCCAAAAACATTTTTAATAGTGCATAATTTTGACTTGAATGAGCTCCATTGTACCACTGGAAGATGAAAAATGGAAATTTTTATTGAGTATCAGAGATCATAATTAGCCAATTAAATGCCCATAATTTAATTTAATTGATAAAATATTATTTGGTTAGTAATTTATTTTTGTCTTATAGGACCATAGATCCAGTGGCGTAACTACTATGGGCTCAGACCGTGAGAACCCGGGGGCCCCAACCTAAATGGGGGCCCCCAGGCTTAGGCAATAGAGCAAAAACATTGGTCAGGGCCTCTGATATGTTACAATGTAGTTTTATGACCATCAGAATTCTGTAAAATCTCTCCCCAAAGTCCAGGAAATGGCATTTCAGAGAGTGTAAATTCAAAAATTTTCCGGATGAGCATGCCCTGGACCCCCTAGAAAATTTGTGCATATACGGCGCTCGACTCGTGCCTTTGGCACTTCTACTAGGGGGGCCTTCGAAAATTTTGAACCGGGGGCCCCCTGATATAACGTTACGCCACTGCATAGATCACATATGCCTAGTACACCAATTGCAAATATTGTGTCGTTAAGTGATGTGATGACAACCGAAAATAATATTCCACAGCCATCTGGTGACGTCCACCTTGACATACTTAGAAACATTTTCCAGCATGAAAACTTTCGTGGTATACAAAGGAGAGTGATAGATGTAGTTACAACAAATAAAGATGCCTTAGCAGTTATACCAACAGGGGGAGGTAATCAATGTGTTATTGGATTCCAGGTCTGTCAAGCACAGGCATTACTGTCGTAATTACACCTTTGATGGCACTAATAAATGATCATGTTTCAAAATTACGAAGCTATGGGATAAATGTCTGTTGTGTCAACTCGAGTATGACCCCTGAGGAACGGGACATTATATTTCATGAACTGACAGAGAATCACCATACAATTTTTTTACTTGACACCAGAGTTTGCCATGTCTCCACCCGCTACAGCATGTTTTCAAGCAATGTCAGAAAACAAAACATTATTGCAGTTTGTAATTGACGAAGCACACTGGTTGCACATGGGGACAAAGCTTTAGACCATCATATGCTCAGCTCAGTACACTTAAGCAGTTTAACCGACCCACTGTGGCGTTTACAGGAACTGCAACAAACCAAACAAAGCAGAGAATTGTGGAGAAACTAGGCTTGGATCAACCTGTCATTCTTCAATCAACCTGTAATAGGGGCAATTGGGTTTTCAGAGTACTCAACGAAAGTGGTCCACATACCAAAGAAGATGTAGTCATGCAAGCATGTTCAAGAAAATTTCTTAAATGTTTGTGGTATTGTGTACTGTTTTAGCACCAAAGATACTGTTGAGTTGGCCTACCTATTTAAATCCAAAGGTTTTCATGTGTATATATTACCATGGTCAACTTGATTACTTTGAGAGAACTGACAATGCTCGAGCTTGGTTATCAGGAAAGGCACAGGTAATATGTGCTACAAGTGCTTTCGGAATGGGCATAGATAAACCTGATGTCCGTTTTGTGATCCACCTTAGCTTACCTAGGTCACTTGAAGAATACTATCAAGAAGCTGGGAGAGCTGGTCGTGATGGAAACACCTCACATTGTATTCTCATGTTTCGGTTTGAGGACAGAAATAAACTGATCCAGCTAATTTACAAATCAACATCTGAAGATCACATGGAATTCCAGACACATTCATTGAACAGAGTTGTGTCTTACTGTATGTCATCAATATGCCGAAGAAAGCTCATCCTAGAATACTTTGATGATGGATTTGATGTAAACTGTAATGGATCATGTGACAATTGTCTTACAACACCACCATTACCCAAGGATTACACCATGGAAACCATCAACACATGTCTTTGTCTTGAAGAAATGGATTTCACCTAATTCCTCATTATGGCTTTGGAAAAAATGCTTTTAAAAATGACACAGACTCAATTAAATTTGTGCAACACCTTACCATCAATGAAGTTTTAATGAAAAATATCTGTGCAGTGGACAACAGATTTACAACAACATTTATTACACTTGGGAAAAAAGCAAACTTGGTAAGGAACAGAGAAATACAAATTTTTTTAAGGCTGTAAGACCAAATAAAAAATATGTGGGTTTCAGGTTTCCTGATTATACCTATTGTACTATACCTATCATTCGGACATGAAATCCCAACCCTTAAGTAACTTTTTATGAATGAAATTTTGAAAAAAATCTGACTGGAAATTTCTCTGGTCTGCAGAAACACACATTAGCCCATTAAGCTGCAGAGCTTCCCCATTGATGAGTGAAATGACGAGTGAAATGACGTCTGGTGTTAGACAAGTAAAAAAAGTAGGGCGCATTGTAGACTTGCTACAAGTCGACCATGGGGGAGGGAGGGCGCGGGGGAGGGAGCACACAACCCGAGCGACAAAGTCGCGAGTGGTCGACTTGTGTCGCTTGCAGGAATTTAAATCGCATTAAAAATTTTGGCGCGAATAATTTTGACATATAAATAGGGTGTGTACATTTCATACAATTGCTTCACCGCGCGCCGTCAATGGGTCTACAAAAACATTCTCAAGAACTGACATTTCTTTGTCCTCGAATGAAACAGCTTGCACCGAGTGTGGAAACGAAATAACTGACCCAAGTAAGCTCCGAAAGCTATTAATGTATCAACAAAAACAAGTGCATGTAAAAACTTATTGAACCTAGACAGTTGTTTTGTCTAACAATGTGTGCCGTAATTGTGTCGACAAGAATAGTAATTTATTAGACTTATTAAAGAAATTTGATTAAGTTCGCGAGCGATTTAACGTAGTAGAAGTTAATCTAATTGAAAAGAATCAGGCATCTGTAACCCAGAAGCAGAGAGGCGGCGATTGTGATCAACGAGATTTTAGAATCATCAGATGCATGCATTTTCGGTGACAGTATTAAAGTTTATTTCTACACCCTGTAGGCTGCATGTACTCATAGTCAATTTAATGTTTGCCGTTTGTGTATTTTCACATGGTTTTTGTGTTCTACAAAATTGTATTTACGTTGTTTACTCTGTTTGCTTTAATAATAAATGTTTGTTCAACAAAAAAGCCTGCATGAGAATATAATGTTATTTTAGACTCCTTCGATAATGATCAATAAATTTAAACCGCTTCGGCCTTCAATGTAAACAATGACGTCACCGGTGGATTTTTCCACCGGTGATATTTGGCGCGCTGCAAGTGACAAAAGTCCTTTCCACAGAGGAAGTGAAGCGCGCCATAGAGGGGTCTGGAAAGGACTTTGGAAAGTCTAGGCGCATTGCGGCTGAATGGGTTAACTAGAGACATTGTCAGATTTTTTGGTTAACCCATTAAGCTGCAGAGCTTTCCCATTGACGAGTAAAATCGCCTGGCGTTAGACAAGTAAAAAAAACATAAGTAAGGTGCATTGCAGCTCAATGGGTTAAAAAAGGTACAAATATGGCAGCTGATCTGTTGATCAATGAAGAAAGTTTAGAAAAAAGATTAAACCGACTTACCCCACCTAGTTTAAAGTAGAAATAGAAACCCACAATATTTTTTGGCCTGGCCCTAGTTGTTATTTGTTAGTACCCAGTATTTCCTAGGCTTGTGAACCAGCCTCATACCTCAGTGAATAGAATACATGGTTTGGAAAGTGGAAACTAGATTGAAGTACAATAGAAATTATTAATCATCATTGTTCCCATTATCATACTTTCCGACTTATGAATAGGCATCATATATATGTTCAGGGTTCGAATTAGTGTGTGGTTCTAATCAAACTGTCAAATTTAATTATTCGAATACTTTTTAAACATTGTTTGCAATCATTGATATTCAAACCTAACACATAACATTGATCAGCCATGTGTTTGTCTGTCATGGTGACTAAAATTTTACACCTCCCAGTCTGCAAACATGCTGCTAGTGTGCATCAGGGCCTTTTTTAACATACAAGCTGGGGGGGGGGGGCAAATGCCCCCCCAGTCCCCCGTGTGCCCCCCCACGAAATAACATTTTGCCCCCCCAGGAAAAGTCCCTTTTCCCTAAAATTATAGAAACGAACCAGCGAAGATTAACAAATACATAAACGGAAAGTAAGTTTTAGGCTTTATCCTTTGTCCTTGTTTAACAAAATCGATTTAAATTGTTACTTTTTTCTACCACTAAGTAATGATACATTATTGTTAATAATTTTTTATTTTTTGGATGCTCAGAATGCAGGAAATAGCATTTCCGGGTTTCAAATTTCAAAAATTTTCTGGGGATTATCCCTCTAATAAGTAATGATAAATTACAGTTAATATTCTTTTTTACTTTTTGTGCATTTTTTCCATCTTTTATTTCAAATACAAGTATAGTTAGCATAAATTTTAGAGCAAATTTGGATGCTCAGAATGCAGGAAATGGCATTTTCGTGCTTCAAATTTCAAAAATTTTCTGGGGGAGCACACCCCCACACACCTGACCATTGCCATCCTCCTCTAATAAGTAACAATAAATGATGGTTAATTTTTTTTTTACTTTTTGTGCGTTTTTTCCTCTATTTATTTCAAAATATACAAGTATAGTTAGCATAAATTTTGGAGCAAATTTGGATGCTCAGAATGCAGGAAATGACATTTCCGGGATTCAAATTTCAAAAATTTTCTGGGGACCACCCCCATTCATGTGTGGTATATTGGCCACATACGTAGCCTTCAGCCATTGCTATCCCCCTCTAATATATAATCTCACAGAAAAGTCCCTTTTCAAAAAATGCCCCCCCACGGGAAAATCCTTAAAAAAGGCCCTGGTGTGCATGCAAACACACTATAAATTAAAAGACAACAGATTGGCTTTGTTTAAATCTATAAATATAGATGGGTGTTCATTAATAGTCCCAAGTCTGATTTTTTTGCACATCGTTTGGAAAAGTGATGTGCAATTTTCACTATTTGATCCAGAACGATGTCAAATTGCACATTGCACTGTTAATTCAAACCCTGCATATCTTTACTAGATATATCATACTGAATTGTAAAATATTGTTCATTATTCACTGTCCGTCTTGTAAATTTTCTAGAGATAGTTTTCTATAAGATGGAAAACTCTCATGAAATTTTGATTCAAATTTGTCTTTTCGCTTTTTTTTCACCCTTGACAACTCCCATGCAAACCTGTGAAACTGGTTTTCTCGGCACAGTTGCACTCTTTAAAGGATGCCCCATAGCCACTTTACCAGAAGACACCGTGAAAAAGTTGTTAGCAAGGCAAAACCACATCCCCTTAACCACATCTGGCAACAAACATAAAGAAATGTAAGCGCCGTCATGGCTGCAAGCTTTTAAAGTTGCTCTGTATTTTATAAATTTTAAATGTTTCTATAAACAATCTAACGGTGCTCCAACTTAATAAATGATCCATTTCGAGCTGGGAACGTGATGTATATAGTGGAGTTGTTGGTGATCTATTTAAGGATATATGTTGGAAGTTTTATCTCAGACGCTGCTGAAGTTGGTCAAGCGTAGCCATATTGTTTGTGTAAATCGACTGATAACTCTAGTAACTCAAGTCTGTTTTCTATAACAATGAATACATCTGGAACTTTCAGATATCATTGTAACAATGGACTTAATCGAAATTGGCTTCCTAGAGGCAGAAGAGCTGGGTTTAAAACTAAAATAAAGGAGGCAGCGAGAAAGTTAAATATTCCCGTGATAGCTCAACCACGGAAAATTTATTCAAACTACAACGATTTTCGGGGAGTAAATACGAATAATTTAGTTGTTATTCCTGTAGCTGAAACCCAGAAAACATTTGAGAATCAAACAAGCTTCGTTCCTAACATTATGCTGTCAAATACTATGTCTCTGGTCCCAAAGCTGATTGAAATACAAGAACTGTTTTTACGGCTAAATGTCGAAATTGCATGTATAGTCGAAACCTGGCTGAAAAATCACATAGACGACACGGTGGTGAATATTGAAGGCTACAATGTGATTCGGAAAGATCGTACCTCGCACGAACACGGAGGAGTCTGTATCTACCTAAAGGACAATATAAAATATGAAACCATTGGAGATCTACAATGTTGTGAGCATCATGAAATAATTTGGAT
>CACRXK020003612.1:0-29308 GCA_902702795.2 Paramuricea clavata | reverse complement strand
ATATATATATATATATATACATATATATACACACAACTACATGAAAAATACAATGGATCATGAAAAATACAATGGATTATGAAAACTACTGCCAACTAATGCCAATGCATTAATGGATCAACATTATGCATAAGCTTTTACTGTATGTTTCACAAGGTTCTCCTTGGGATGTTATTTCATGATGAGAACACAAACGAAGGCATTGAATATGTGATGGAAGAAATTAACAAGTATGTACCATGTTCTGGTGATGAAGAAGAGAAAGCTTATTTGATGAGCCAAGGAGTAGTAGGTGACCAATTGTCAATTGAGCGTGGAATAAATCATCTCTTGCAAGTTGCTAATGGTCTCAATCCCGAAGAAAGGAAAGAAGGACTCCACATGGAGATAGCCGATTTTCATGCGCAGATGAAATTCTTACAGGTACATGACTGTATATACAGTATGTACAGTACTGTAATTAACCCATTAATACCAAATGGTTTTCCATACAGGATAGCATCATACCTGCACACCGGATGCTGTAAGACTTTTGGAAAGCATAAAAACACACAAGCCAGAGTCAAGTGTGTTTTTGCACTTTCTGAAAGTCGAGCAACATCCCAAGTGCATGGACATTGCTATTCTGCACGGAAAACTATTTGGTAAATGTTTTAAAAATTAACTACTGAATTATAGTGAACCAACGGGTAATTCATTCAAATTTTGCTGGTATTACATGTATTGAGAGAAGTATATTAAAAACTGTGTGATGAGGGATGTTGCGAGACTTTCGGAAAGCGTAAAAATACTGAAGCCACAGGCGATTGCACTTTTACGCTTTCCAAAAGTCTCGCAACATTCCTCGTGCAAGGATCAAGCAATCCTGTAGACGGAAAACCATTTGGTAATTGTTTTATAAAATACTACAGTGAAACAATGACATTTTGAGAATCCCACGAAAGCATTTTAATTTCTCGTACAGGATAGCCTGATCCTGCACGGTTATTGACCAATCAAATTGCATGTTTCACTGTAGTTAATATATAAACCAATTTTCATGTGACATCCATGTTGACAAAAATGGCACTTGCTTAGCGTGTTTTGGATACGGCTGAAAACCTGGAATTATTGTACTCTGACACAATTGCATACTACAGAACCTCGAATGATGTTGCAGTATTGCTGTAACATACTGTAACAGTTGCATATTCTTTGAATTTTGTTATTTTAGGTTGCATTCGACTATTTCTACCATCCAGGTGCTACCTCTGATCAATGTACCCTGTTTTCAGACCGGAATTTGATCAACAGAAGAAATGTGGTTGAAGAAGTCAAGCATAAGTTTAGTGCCTGCAAACAATTCTTCAGCATGGAGATTGAGGCAAGAGTCGTTGCTGCAGCATTAAATATCTTAGAGATGAATACTATTGATGATAAACCTGCTGAAAATTTCATGCCACCTTCTCTAGAAACAGCTTCTTTGGCTACCAAAAGAGAGTTTCTCAAAGACTTGTCTTCAAGAATTGTTGATAAATTCATTTTGCATGAAGATAAAGTAAATACTTTGATTAAACATTTGGAGAACAACAAAGGATCTTCAGACTCTAATGGCCGTTACCCATGCAGGTATCCAGGATGCACTAAGACATTCAGTCATGATGGTAAGAGACGCATATCACATGAAAAGACTCATGGACTGCATGAACAAACATCACAGTCAACGTTACACAATGATACATCAATTGCATCAAAAAATCGAGATGACATGTTGAATTATCAGTATGCTCTCCTCGAGTATGGAATGCTGTTCTTAAATTTCTGTGATGCTTTGTCTGAAGGAGACGGTGAGCGGATAATCCGATGTTGGAAATTCTTTCTTCTCTTTTTAAAAAATGATGGCCAAAGAGGTTGTAAGTATGCATTAGAAGGTCTCACAATCCTATGCCAGATATATGCCCTACTTTCTCCAAAAGATGCCCACAGGTTAATTTGGAACCGCTCTGTTAAAGCCAAATATGGCCTAGGGGGTAACATTCCTCTCGATCTTGCTTTGGAACATTATAACCGAGTGTTAAAAGAAGTCATTAAAAAGATGGGACCGAATGCTTCTAGTGAAAAGGCAGCTAACCGTTTCTGCAAGTCGATTACAGTTACCAAACAATTAATGGACAATTTTGACCAAGACTGTACGCTGTTTAGACGATCTGGTCATCATGTTAAAAAAAGGGATATCAAGGACTTGCAGAAAGTGGTAGGGGAGTTGGTAAAATGTGATGCTTTTACTGAACAATCCAACAGAAAATACAAGAAATTTGCCATCATTCCACCCTCACTTTTAGACAAATTTGATTTGCAATCAATGTTTAAATGGTTAAATGAACATAAGAAATCAATTTTCTTACACAAAACTGCTAGGTAAACCCATTGTAATGTTATGGTGAACTGGAAAAAGTGTACTGTGTGCATGTATGTATGTATGTATAGTGTGTAGTGTGTACCTATATTAATTAACAAGTTGTGTGATTGGTTGAATACAGATCTCAAAATAACAGACAGCTGGTAAACGGACGATGACCGGCCAAACATGCCTGCCGACCAGTGAATTTATTGCCTCACCGGTCACTGTTAGTATATGCGTATTCATGACTGATCAAAAAAATTTTTGACCGAGTTAAAATAAAGTTGAACGGTCATTCTGACCGAAGACATATCGGCCATTATTTTGAGCCTTGGGTGATAAAAATTTTAAAAGGACAAAAACAAACTCTGTATATCACCTTTCTAAAGAACAAGTCGTAAACACTGATCACTTATGTTTTGGTAAGCCAATCACAGAACATGTTTATATTAGGTACATGCAGTTTAGAACAGTGTGTTTTAGCAAGGGTGTTGCCACAAAAAAGTAAGAAAAAAGAGTCACACCATGGTACTGTTGTCTAAAATGTTTGTTGGCAGCGATTTTATGGGTCAAGCATATCAACAGATATGGAAAAATATTTTGTAATTTTGAGAATCTTAGTTTCTTTTGTATGATTCGTATTGGAAATCTACCAGGCAATGCATTTTTAGCATTATTTGTTGCTTTTAGATAACGTAAAAACAACAAACACCAGCAATACAATGGTGTGACACTTAAATCCTTTAAAGCATTTAAAGGGATCTTGTAATTGCAACTGTAGTAAGCACTAAATATATATATATATATATCACAGATCTTGTATATATCTCAGACCATACATATACCATATGTAGGTAAACTTTCAATTGTCATTGACATCTAGACAATATCATTATCATCAGTATTAATATTGCAGGCTACATCACAAGCTAAAGTATTTAATATTATGTCACTACTTTCCAAAATTGTTTGATTTGATTGATCAATTTCACTCATTGCTTTGCTTATGTCTGAAATATTAGTAGTATTATGCAGAAAGTTAATGTCTGAATCATCTCTGACATCCTCCCATTCAGAGTCCACAGTGAGTTCAAACTCATCATCACTTTCCTCAAATTCAAGGTCAGGTATGTCCTGAAATACATCATTCAACATAATTAAGATTTTCCTGGCATATTCAGTTCGCCATATCTCAACAGAGTTCTTAATATCGGCAATAGAAAATAACTTAAAACAATTGTCAACCACTTGTGCAATTTGAGGCATGCCAAATTCAAAATAAATATTTGGATATAACACCGGCTTGACTGATTTATCCCTTAAGTCATTCATATAGCAGAGTAATTTTGATTGTACCAAAGATTTTTGGTAATCACTGACTGCCCTGCTTTTCTTGAACTGATGCACATCAATATCCATCTTGCTTGTTTCTAAGGACATAGATAAAGAACACTTGCCAAACTGACCAGCACACAAACATGTAGCTGCACAAACATCACAACATTTGCAGCCTTGGACTGTAACACCATGATTGCCTGGGAAAACCTTTAGTAGTTCCTTTCTTCTGCATTCTTCATTATTTAAGTAACCCCTCATATCATCAGAACAACGTGATGACAGCAATGAATTATAAAGCAAGACACGGGTACTCTCTTGGCCATCTCGTCCAGCTCTCCCACATTCTTGCACATAGCTTTCTATGTCTGATGATGGACCAAAGTGAATCACCCTGTGAACTCCTTTGCAATTAATACCCATACCATAGCAATGGTGCAAATAAGAACCCGAATATGACCATTTACATCTGAGATGTTATTAAGGATGAGTTCTTTTGTTAAATTCGGTGTACCAGAGTGGAACATCTGAACAAGGCAATCTTTCGTAACACCACTATTTTGAAAATACATGTTTTCTTTCAGTTCTATTAAAAATTCTCCACAAAATTGCACACTGTTTCCTCGTTTGACAATAAATAATTGTTCTAGAAGTACCTTCCTTGTCAATCTTAACCTCTTCAATTACCTTGCCAAAAACATCACTCATTGGCAAGTTATTCTCCACATACTTTTTGATGTAATGCAGGTTTTCACGATCTGGACTTATTTTTCAATTTTGAATGTATTTGCTTGGGTCAGTGCCAGAACATTAAAATTTTTTTCTCGAGTAGAAATGGTAGCTGTTGCAGTGCATACGACAAAATTCACATTGCTGAAGAGGGATCTCAACTCTCCTAGGTTGCCATACCACTTTCTAAATGGAACAGGTTTTGTTCCAGGAAGCCCCCTAAAAGTAAACATATTTTCTAATGATTATTTCTACTTTATTTTATTCAGTCTAATTGGAGATTATTTTACTATGTCTAATGCCATATGATTTTGCTTGTCAAGGGGAGTGTAATGGGGTAATCTATATTACCCATACCCCTTGTAGAAAACAATGCAGGGTCCGCTTGTTCAAAGGATAATTAGCACTAACTCTGGGTTAAAATTTAATCCATTGTTTTGGTTTAAGTATTTCTGCATGTTTGTTTATTTCAGAACTTTTGAAAATTAAATTCCTAACGATCCAGACAGATTTCTGAAATGTTTCCAGATTTGTAAACAGACTGCTGGGAAGTTTGCTTTGAACTTTATGTTATAAATTAACCCAAGATTAAGCTAACCGGCTTTTGAACAGCTGCCCCCAGGGTACGAAGTGTTTCAAGTAAACTTTCCTTCAGTAATTAAGGCATGATCAGCATAATACCGCAGTATTTGAGTAATCGAGCCCAGGCATATACAGGGTGTATATAAAAAAGGAGACCTTTAGAAATCAAGCATATTGTTAAAATTTGAATGCTTTTTCAATTGCACATATGGGGTGCATATATTAGAAAAAGGAGACCTTTAGAAATCAACCATTGTTATAATTTGAATCCTGGAGCACTTTGCTTAGCCCACGACTGACAAGTGCGTAACATGCGATCTACGTACAGTATGCATGGCAGATTGTTCCCAGGAGCCGACAATCTTTTGTTTAAACGTTATTTCAATTTCTAAAGGTCTCCCTTTTCTAATATATGCACCCCATCAATATTTCACGCACTACGGTTCAGCATATGGGCAATTGAAAAGGCATTCAAATTTTAACAATATGCTTGATTTCTAAAGGTCTCCTTTTTTTTTATACACCCTGTACAATTACAATGAGACATACTGGACAATGAGGTCAATGATACTTATTCATTTGCTACTGAATTTTTAAAGATATACAACTACAAGAAATAAAAGAATTAAATCTTTTGTCAAAAACAAAGCTTACCATTTGCTAATGCAATGAGCTTCGTCTATGGCAACAACGATACAATGCTCGATAAAATAAGGTGTCTGAAGCATCTTCTGCCATCGCTTCACACTCAGCATAGACTCTGGAGTAGCATATATGTGAGAAAACAGACCTTCTTCCACGTCTCTCAAGATTTCCTCGTCTTGGCCATTATATACAGCAGCAGCGTTCAGTCCAATTGATTTTAAATATGCAACTTGGTCGAGCATAAGAGACACTAAAGGACATATAGTTATGCCTATACTGGTTCCCACAACTTGATCTTCAAGAAGATCAGCCATGAGTGGAATTGCTTGAAACACTAACGATTTACCATAACCTGTGCCAGCACTGAAAAAGATATTGTTACCGAGAAAAAAGTTTTTGAGAGCTATTATTTGCAACGTGTACAGTTTTTCCACTTGAAAGAACCCGCAAACAACGCGAAGTGCCTCTGTAAAAGTTTCGCCTTCCAGTGCCATAGGCATGATGTTCGACGCCATATTGATATTGTGTCATTAATGAATATCTCCGATGAATTAACATTAATTTTGCATAATTATAGTTCAACCAATCACAATTCGTCCCAACTTTTCTTGGGAAATCCACGTGACCATACAAGCTTCGTGTCGCGGATTCGCAGACTATATATGTGAATATATAGTCTGCGCGCAGGCTAGGGTTAGAGATGGGTTGTCAGTACGGTCAAGATCAGAGAAATATATTTGTGACAGAAACAAGGATTTACTCATAATTGATTCACAATAATGACATCACAACGATTAAGTTAGTGTTGAGCTTACAGTTACGACGGGTTAGGAGCGTACGTTAATATGGAAAGATCTGGCCGTTTTTAATATATCGTCAAATTAAGGAGCAAGTCAGCTTATACTACTGATAGGTATACTAGTTATAGATCATTATATGTTTCATAATTACAAATTATAGCTGAATTAAAATTGCCATTTATTGGCATTGACCGCATTGGGATTGCCATCTGGTTGACATGAATTGTTTCAAAGCATGCATGCCATTCGATTTTGATTAATAGTTTGTGAGACCACCTAATTTCAAAATTTCGTACGCTTTCAAACGGCGCGGCGGGCCCTTCGGATGGCAAGCAGGCTATGCGAAGCCCGAAACTGCTTAAAAATCAATATTCGCGGAAGGGGTTTTATAATATTTATTGTCTTCAATAATTACTCAGTCACTGACCGTGGCCATACTAACATTGCTAACATGACATCGTAATGCCATCGACTAATAATTATTTTCATATAAAATGGCGATTACGATAATCAGGGCCCATCAGAGAAATTCGGAGGCCCCGGGCAATTTTTTCGGTGGCCCCTATTTTTCCCCAAAAGGTTGGCGAGCGGAAGAGGGGGGTGAAAACTCTTTCTGGACATTAAAAAAGGGTCAAAAAAATTTTCTGGTCCAACACGGGTTAAACTAAGGTTCAAAAATTTTTTTCCCCACAAATTCGACATGGGTCAGACCCATTTTTCCAACAATAAATGTAAAATTTTGTTTAGAATTTTTTTTCTCATACAATTATTTATAGCAAAACACATTCGAAATTATTTTTTAATTTTGAAAATTTGGGGTCCCCCTTAAACTGGGGGCGCGGCCGGCGCAAATTGCCCCCAGCTGTGCCCCCTCTGAAAGGCCCTGACTTTTTGGAGAGCGGAAACACACTGGTAATGGTCTCTGTCCCTCCGAGAATCTCTGCATGAGATATTATTTATAGTCATCGATGGCCAGTCTTGCTGAGGCAGAATCTTTTGAAAATATACAACGTATTTCTCGCGAATATTGTGGGTAACAAATGTTCTAGATATTTCTTTTACAGCCGTACGAAGTGTGGAACTTTATTCTTGTCTCATTTGCGTATATATTTTTTTGTTACGAGATATATATTCGGAGAATTAAGATGCGGCGTGTTATGTTGTTTTTATATGCACAAACTTTTTCAAATTTTAACAATGTTATAAGGCTGCTGAAAAAATCGGCTATCCGCTTCCTGTGATTGTTATAGCGGTATCATCATATAGCGAGTTACGTATTGAATGACAACAGGCTAACAAAGTTAATCCTTACGCCTGTATTCTAAAAGGTCACTCACATTAATTGAGTGAAGGTTCAATCTGAGCATCTCTTGAGTGTAAATGCTGTTTTTGAATAGCTGGAGGGTGCAGAGAGTAGTCACATAGTAAGCAGGCGACACCAATCCTCTAGCTATTGAAAAACAGCATTGACAGTCAAGAGAGGCTGAGATTGAACCTCCACTCATTGAATGTGGGTTAGCTTTCAGAATACGGGCGGACCTTTATTTTTCTCTCATGTGCGTATATATATATATATATATATATATATATATATATATATATATATATATATATATATATATATATATATATATATATATATATATATATATATGACACATCATTCAATGATACATCAGAGCTCATACAACAACTTTTTATTACGTTTCGGGGCAAGCCCCTTCTTCAGATTGCATGTGTACACTTGATTTCAACTATTTAAACTGTCCATATCCTAATTATAATAATTCGCTTGATTAACTCTATTGTTCAAACAAAGTCTTTTAAATTCAACCTATATATATATATATATATATATATATATATATATATATATATATATATATATATATATATATATATATATATATATATATATATATATAATTTCGCTTACCTCAAAATTCCGCAACAGTCTGTTTCATCAGTAAAGAATCAGATACCGTCTGATGATTCTTTACTGATGAAACAGACTGTTGCGGAATTTTGAGGTAAGCGAAATTCTACATTTGCTCTATCTTTATGATATTGAGCACTCTTTGCGTTTCGTATACACAAACCTACTCGTATATATATATATATATATATATATATATATATATATATATATATATATATATATATATATATATATATATATATATATATATTTATATATATTATTTCTTATGGGATCAAATGTATGTGAGTACTACCGAAGATCGTGAACATAGTTAAAACGTGTTGTTACTGT
The DNA here is from genome assembly GCA_902702795.2 of Paramuricea clavata. Taxonomy (NCBI): domain Eukaryota; kingdom Metazoa; phylum Cnidaria; class Anthozoa; order Malacalcyonacea; family Plexauridae; genus Paramuricea; species Paramuricea clavata. The sequence goes on along the minus strand of CACRXK020003612.1, from coordinate 20,565 downwards.
GATGCTTGAAGTGTGTGCCTAGTAAAGCCGAGTTTCCACTTACAGTGTTAACGTTTTCGCCCGCCGTCGACGAAAATTTGGCGAACGAGTGTGTTTGGTTCTTGTTTAGTTACGTCGATGAAATTTCTAGCATAAGTTAATGATTTTCAGTGACTGTTGGGGCACGTTAACCCCTCCAATAGGAATAGGAAAAGTTTAAATATAATAGTGGACAATGTGATTTTGAAAGGGGCTGATTATATGGAGTTTTGAACCCGGGCTGAGTTTCATCCCGTCACAGCCGATTTGGACTCCCCGCGGATAGGGCCCCCCAGTATATTTTCATTTTCCGTTTTTATTTGAGCTGTTAAGAGTCAGAACAGATAGCAATTCCAAGGAGTAAAATAACTGCGAAGGCTTCGTGCGCTTCTCAGTTCTCGCACATCCCATAATCCAAGATAGGGCGCACCAGGGTTCATTGCCACTTAAAGGGTTAATGATGAGAGAAAGTAGAAATATATTAGTCTGTTTGAATCTTTTTTCAAATGGTATTTCGATACTAAAAAAAAATTCACTGTAATGTCAGCCACAACACACATGAGAGCAAGGATCAAGCGACGCCCACAAGACAGGAAAAATGTTTTTCACCATACATCAATTTGCCAAGAGAGTGAATCACGTACGTATTTACCTTACTTTCTGCTCGACGTTATGTGATTTTTTCAACGAGATAACCGCCGTACATCATTTCCAAGATATTATAGAACATAATTATGATTGTGGAGCCATTTTCCGTTTTTGCCACCTTGTAGTCCCTGTTTGAATCCATTCGAAGAAGTTTTCGCAAAAATTAAATAAAAATAGCAAACTTAATCTTCTAGTAATAGAAACCTTCCATTCAGAAGAGATATGCAGATTTTCTGCAAATTTTCGATATTGTTTTTGGTATAAAATATATTACCCTTCATTCTAAACGAAATCATATATCTTGAATATGCATATTCATCGTCGGAAATGCGTGACGTCACAACCAGGGTAACATTATTTTGTACGTTATGAGCAATTCTCGCGCCATTTTAAGATAAATTATATTTTTTACCATTATATATTTTAAAATTAAAGCACAAGCTATGTTTAAACTGGTCACTGGAAATATATTTTTATTTTCAAAATGTCTACCCTGCATGTCGTGACGTCGTTTAATTAGATCTAATTATACAACAAGAAAGGGGATAGCGGGATATTTTATTTTCAAGTATATCAAACATTGAGATGCCCTGGGTGCCTGAGGTTCTTCCACGCTCGTAGGAGGATCCTAGTGAATATCTCATTATCCTTTTACGAGCGTGGAAGAACCCCTCGCACCCAGGGTAATTATAACTGAGATAAAAAGGATTTGTAAATAATCTTAACATTCTTTCAAATTAGGGAAACTTAATATTTGTTACTTGTGATGTTACTCTGAGTGTGTATCCACACCGGGCAAGCTTGAAAAATATGCCTGACCACGGTGGGAATCGAACCTACGACCTTTGGAATGCTAGCCCAATGCTCTGCCAACTGCGCTACGCGGTCTGATCGGTTCGAGTATGTGATATTTCGGAACAGAATCTAGTTCCTTCGATATCAATGTTATCTAATAACAATCATGATTTTTCTGTGTTGGTGTAATGTACTCAGGTGAATATGATGTTTGTGATGTTACTCTGAGTGTATATCCACACCGGGCAAGCTTGAAAAATATGCCTGACCACGGTGGGAATCGAACCTACGACCTTTGGAATGCTAGCCCAATGCTCTGCCAACTGAGCTACGCGGTCTGGTCGGTTCGAGTATGCGATATATTTCGGAACAGAATCTAGTTCCTTCGATATCAATGTAATCTAGTAATAATGATATTTTCTGTGTTGGTGCAAGCCAACAAGTACAACCGCGTAGTTCAGTTGGCAGAGCATTGGGCTAGCATTCCAAAGGTCGTAGGTTCGATTCCCACCGTGGTCAGGCATATTTTTCAAGCTTGCCCGGTGTGGATATACACTCAGGATAACATCACAAGTATCATATTCACCTGAGTACATTACACCAACACAGAAAAATCTTAATTTTTGTTGTTATTCCCCATCAAACAATAATTGTGATACAACGATTTAAACGTTCAAACAGTACGCGATACAAGCCCGCTAATCTGACATGTATTTGGACAAATAATACTTGGTAATTGGAAGGGAGATATGCATATATACTGGCTACAGTATATTTGGCTTGTTGAAGTAATGTTGTTTAAAATTTAGCTTGTTGAATTTTTAAAAAGGTAAATAGAAACAAAACTTAAGTTTCTCCCATTTGGAAGAGAGATTCGATATGTTTTAAAACGTTTTAACAGATTTTCTCTGTCGACGTCGTTCTTTGTACAAGAGATACTACACTTCATTCATAGCAAAATTATTATACATTTTGACGGATATGCGTGACGTCAGTACCAGGGTGACATTATTGTTTTCAACTTGAGCAATTCTCGTGTCAATTCTCGGGTCATTTTACCCTATTTTTTTACTATTGTCCGTTTTAAATTAAATCGCAAACTATGTATATATAAGCGTTAGACTGATGTTATTTTTTTTAGTTTTAAAACGTCTACCCTGGTCGTGACGTAATTTAATTAGATCTTATTATGGAACAAAATGGCGGATGGCAGAATATTTTATTTCCAAATACCTCAAAAATTAACATGGTTTTCCAAAATATCCTTTCAAATCAGCCAAATATAATTTTGTTGCCATTCCCTTCTGCTACAACTTACAACATCATTTCAGAAAGAAAAACTTCGTATGACACAGAGAATGAAAAATTGAGAAAATATAAAATATACTAATCGAAAATATCGTTAGATGCAATAAGCTGTGACAAATCGCGTTGCATGTCGTAGCAAATATTGCTTTGCTTTGTTTAAAACTTGGCCTTAACGGTAGGCTCGGTTTAGACGCCGGTTTTTCCCGTGAGCCGAATTCATAGTTCAGTCGATTAAATAGGCGTATACTGTTTAATCTCAAACAGGCCTGCTTTTTATCAGCCGTATTTAATTATCCGCGCTTCTTGCCTGGGGCGAGTGACGCTCATAACAACAGAAAGAGCGGTGCCTAATATCTTGATGGCTACTGTTATCCTGAAAAGAATATTGTGAACCGCCAATGTGATGCACATTGCGAGGACGAAAACAATATATAAAAATATATGCGCATTTCACCATTATCATAATTACTTTATACAATTGCTACAGCTCATTACAAGCACGGTTGTATAAATCAACAGTGCTTGATCCAGCCTTGAAACACGCCTGAACCAGGGGATCGGAACATTTTAATTCAGGCGTACCTAATATAATAATGTAGAGCTTATTTGATGCAGATGCTGTGCTTCTCATGTATACTTAATTTAGTTAATGTAGTTCGGCTCATGAAATGTCCAGCGTCTAATCCTTACATTGCATTTTATATATATTTTAATAATATTTTCTTTTTTTCTTCATATTCCTCTTCGGTAATTGCACCCAATTGTTTTAACTCAAATAGATCTTTTATTTGTTTTATGACTTCTGAGCGCAACTTCGTCTTTGAGTTCTCAATACTTGCATCAGTTTTGACCTATAGAAAGCAAGCAAATATGTGACGGTTATTAGCACTGTGTACCAAAGTTTTTTATTTTATATAGCAAACTTTTAATTCCAGTAAAATTATTTTAATACCTGTTCAACAGGCAGTGCAGCTTCGTTTGACGAGCTTGAATCCGGTGGAGATAAAGCATGTGGTTGTGGCTCACGAATTACGACAGAAATACGTGAATGTAAATTCCAAGATTCAAGAAAGGATCCAAGAAGTTTGGATCTTACACCCCAAAGACCACTTAAGGATCTGAAAGCAGTCGATTTCTTACTAAGTAAGTAATAAAATGTACTGCATTGCATTGCATTGCATTGCATTGCATTGCATTGTAAGTAAATATCTCAATCACTAAACCGTACTTGAATCTGTTCAGGTTTTATACATACTTGTACTAAAATGTTACTTAAAATATGTTTAATTTCTTTTTAATTAGTGATATATGAACATCTTGTGAATTGCATAATAAACACATATTGCATGCATCTGGATCCAAATTATAAATAGGCTTGTTTATTTTTGCCAGGTTCATATCCAGATCTACAGAAATTACTCCAGCAACGCTATGACAGTTTTCTGATTGAAGCGATTGATATGGTTATAAATGTATTAAATTTCGACTCTGATTGCATTGAACATATGTCAGAAAAAGATTTTGATGACTACATCAACGACGAGAGTTACAAGATAAGTAAGAGAAACGATTTTGAAGTTCATGTTCCTGCAGTCGAGCGAGAATACCCGGAATCCAATAACAAACCTAACATAATGATTCTACCACTTTCCATAGAAGACGAATCGCTAACAACTGGTACTGCTTCTGTCATGCGTGAATTCGCAAGAGATATGGATATAACAATTGACAAAACACATGATTATCTTAAATACAATGAAACAACCAAGAAGTTTAACATCCACGCTGCTAGAGAACGTTACACATTTTATAAAGATATGGAATGCCATAGCAAAGATATGGAAAGATTACGTAAACATATAGAAGCAGAGGAAGGTGATGACCTCGAGATTCCTGACAATGCTGCAATGGCTTGTGGTGCGGATTGTGCAGCATCATTTAAAACGCGCATGAAGCAATTATCAAATCACACAAAGGAGGTCATGAAGAAACTGAAGCAAGGCACATCTAATTTCACGAACATGAAAGACCGAGTATTGTTTTTACAGTCCATAAGCGGAATGTGGATTGACCTGACAGATGATTTTGGATGTTCTCCATTACATCATGCTGTTCAAGATGGTTGTATTCCTTTAGTGGAAAGTCTGCTTTTGGCTGGTGCTTGTGTCAATATGTCCGAAGGTTGTGGAGTTACCCCCATCATGATTGCAATAAACAATAACAAACCAGAATTAGTGAAAATTTTAATCAAATATGGAGCACGAATCAATGGTAGCTTTCAAGGAAACATACCGAATCCAATTCAAATGGCATGTAACATTGGCAATGAAGCTATCATGCAAATTCTTGAAGACAGGACAACATATGAAAAACAGGCAAGGCACAGAGTTTGTGAAGACATTGGTTTGTCTAAAGAACCATTGCACTTGAATCCCAGTGATGTAGGGTCAGACGAAGCAGAGAAACCGGAAGTAAAAGGAGAAGACATCCGCTTAAATTTTAATTTAACAGTTGGGGATGCGAAGTCTACATCGACTTTACGCGGTGTCCGAAATAGAGCACCCGATGAATTTGGATCTTTCAAAGAAGTTCCGGGAGATTTTCACACCCAAGGTTACGTTATGGAATGTCTATCTCGTATATCGGGGCCTGGGGGCTTTTTTTACACTTTAAGACAATTATTAGGACGGCTGAAAGTGACACCAAAGTCATTTATTGACGCATTTAAAGAAGGTAACTATGAGAGAAATATGGATGCTTTAAATGATTACTTTTGGGGACTTTGTATTGCATCAGTTGCTTCCTTCAGATCATCTGGATTTTTTCCAGACACTGAAACATTATCAAATGCCCAAGCGAACAATGGAAATGTTAATGACATACTATTGAACAGGTTGAAAGCATACCTACAAGAAGCAAGTAGAACTGACGTAGTCGTGGAATATCATAGTAAATTTATTACAAGTTTTGGTCCATTGTTGTTAGCATTCCACGAGTCTGTTCGATATGGGAACGCAAAAACAAGGGAATCCTGTTGGTTGTCAAGCCTTCTTCTGTTTTGTGCATTAAATAAGAAAAACTACAAAGACGAAGCTATAGCTCACATCACAAACTTCACAGCATTGTGGCCAAGCGCTATTCGTGAAATGTACAGAAAAAATTCATCTATTTCATATAAAGGAAGGGCTGGCCATAACCTGGCATTAGATGAGTTTGTCGAGACTGTGATGGTTCGCCCACTAAAGATATTCGCTAAGCATCACAGTACTTTGTCAATGATGAAGAAGGTAAACATGAACGTGGAACTTCTAGTTCACATCAAAGAAGTATTCAAAGAAGGGTATGGTGTACATAGTCGAGTAAAAAGTGTTGTACCAGATGCATTACCCGATCGCTTAAAAGTTGCATGGTTTGCAATTAAACAAGGATGGTTTGTGTCACAAGATCGAGATGCTATTCCAGTTCTGGATCACACCAAGAAAGATATACATACGAATGGTGATAAGAAAATTCCCCGCGAATGTACAGATGTAGAGTCACGAAGAAAGTTATTCATTGAAAAAAACATTGCAGAAATACTAAGCAGACTATTCCCACATGAATGATAATTCAAAGTGAAAAATATTTATATTAACTTATTGAGGAACAAAGCATTATTGGCGTAGCCAGCCCGACAATTTGGTCAAGCTATGCAAATTTCAAATCATTATTATTTATTTCTTTAGAAATTGATTCTTTTCACGGTTTATGAACACAAAAATATTCGCATAGCATGACCAAATTGTCGGGCTGGCTACGCCATTGGAACAAAATAACTGTTTGACATAACATTCCAGCCCAGAAAATTTATTTCTTAACTTTATCAAATGCAACTGATAGCTGTTTGTTTTGAACATAAATAAACTGGGGTCCAAGATCAATGTATAATGTATTTTGGTTTCTTGCATTTGAGTCTGGTGGTACCAGCCTTAAGATGTCCTTGTAAACCAGGATGTTCAAAACATACTCTCCGTCTGTAACACTAGCTTTGTAGCAGCCAAAATTTTCTGCGGTTTCATAATTGTATTTATTCACATCTTTGTTACGCTTGCCTGTAATCACATTAGCTAGCTGCTTTAATGTAAACTTCCTGCAGTTTAGTGCCTTCATGCTTAATAAACATACAATTATTTTACATGTTAACTCTGAAATATCTTCTATGCATGTTTCTAATTTACTCTCACATTGATCACATTTCAAGTGATCACTGCATACTGCATAGCCACTATCAAAATACTCCAGAATAATTTTTCTCCTACATTCACCAATTTGGAAACAAAAGTAAAAAAATTTTTGGAAATGGCTGTATCTATTGTTTAAGACATCTGGTGTGTAGTAATGTTGCTTATACACCGACTGTATATGTCGATTGGTATCGGTTGGACTGAAGTAAAGTATACACTTACAGGGAAATCCGTCTCTACCACCGCGTCCTGTCTCCTGATAATAGTCCTCCATACAGCTTGGCATTGAAGTATGTATGACGATCCTTACATTAGGCTTGTCCACCCCCATTCCAAATGCTTTGGTGCAAACTAGACATGTAATATCACCAGACTTCCATCTTTCATAAATCTCTTGCTTCAGTATCTTAGACATATCACCATGATATGCCTTCGCAATGATAGGATAGGATAGGTCTGGAGGCAGATCATTAATGAGGTATGGACTAATAGCGGCAGCTGCTCAAGCGCCATTTGTAAGCTCAAAGTGTACCTCGGTCTGCTTCACGTCAGTCCGGTTCTATCTATCTATTCATAATGTAACCAGTCACTGAAAAGCCCTGATAGGGAGTGTGCTGTGAAATATCTGTAATGATACCACGTGCACAAAGTTTGGCGCACATAGCTTCACACTCAGAACGTGTTGACCCATACACAATGGAACACTCGCAGTCTTTAACCTCTGATACAATTCTGTCACATAAATTGCCATTTTTTCTGACAACATGGTACACAAGGTTTGGCCTGTTATAGTTGTCCCTTATAACAATTGGTTCGGTAACTGCTAGCGCAGAGCATACATCTTGTTGTATTTGGTTGGTAGCTGTTGCAGTCAACATAACAATGGGGACAGAGGGAAATTGCTTGCGTATAAAATCCAGTTTCATATAAGCTGGCCTGAATTCCTTTCCCCATAAGCTTACACAGTGACATTCATCAATCACAAATCGCTGTATACTTCCTTGTGATGACAATTTTTCTAACACACTTTGTAATGCTATGTCAGCGACCAGAAATTCTGGAGTGGTATACAACAACTTAAAAGGATTGTTAGGTAGCTTTAAATCGTGTAATACCTGCTGTTTATAAGCTTCTTGCAATCCACCATATAGTGCTGCAGCTGGAATGTTTCTCTCTTGGCAATGTGCTATCTGGTCAGATATAAGAGCTAAAATAGGCTCAACCACAATGGTAATTCCAGGTGTAGAAACTGCAGGTAACATGTATAGAAGAGATTTTCCTCCTCCCGTAGGAATATTTATGAAACAGTCCTTCCCACTAACTATTGAATTGATGGCATTAGCCTGTTGTCCTCTGAATGAAGCAAATTCCCAGATACTTGTCATGACTGGTAACAAATCCTTAGCTGAACTAACAACTTCAGGAATTTGAGGTAATGATGTTGCCCCATTGACTATTGTCATATGCTCTGATGGTGAATCTAGTATCTCACTGTTTTCTTTATCTGTTGGAGGATAATTATCTGCATGCTCAACATGAAACCAGCTCTTATTCACAAATGTTTTGACACACTCAATTTCTGGAATTTCAAATCCTGCACAATTGGATGACTTCCATATTTTGTACACATGTGTCAGATTTGATCCACTGACACTGACGGTTTCATTAGTACAGCTTGAATATTTGTGCAACCTTCCTCTTGCTAGAAGAACATATCCAGCTTTAAGAGCAGCATGGTGATGATCAATATCTTTAATAGCGAGAGGTTCTGAGCCATACATTATTGTAAAATCTTTTCCTGACATCTAAATCAATGCAGAAATACACATTTTTACATGGGCTGCATAATGTTGGGGGGGGGGGCACTCATTATTTTGCCCGACCAAAAATCTTGTGTGACCCCCCCCCCCCCGTTGCCCAAATTTTAACTACCCTGGAAAAGAACGTGCCATTTTGCCCGAATCTACCTCAAAATTGGCAGAGCTGCAAAAAATCTGGGATGGCATGTGTCCCCCCCCCCGGCCCTACGCCCATGCATTTTTACTATTGTCATATACTTATATTGTACATCTATAGCAGGGACATTTCTGCAGGGGTGGATCCAGCCATATTTTTTAGGGGGTGCTGGGAGAGAATTCAATTAATTGGGTTGCTAACGACTCAAGTGCAGAAGGCACTTTAAACCCCAGAAATGCCATTTCCTGTGATTTGGGCATTGATTTAGGCATTCAGGTTGACAAAAAAAGTAAAGTATTTCTTTTTTTTCATATTTGAGTGTTTTTGATTGGTATTTAAACATGTTTTAATTTCTCTTTTCAATATTGAAGACTTATAATGATAGGTTTACGGCAATTATAGCAATATTAGCCATTTCTATTTTTTAACTTGATACGATTTTTTCCACCTCCTGTTGTGTTTACGTTTAATAACAGATTAACTGACCAGCGGTTAGAAGTAGAAAACATAAGCGAGTGTTTTATAGTCCGTGGAGATTAGCAAGAAAATGTTCAGTGTACTGTATGTGGGATTGATGATTGTTATACTTTGTAAATAGAAATACATCTTATATATGTTTGTGTGTTTTATCGACTCTATACGTACCCCCCCCCTTGACCAAGGTCAACAGGGGTGAGCACCCCTGTGCATCCCTCCCCTAAATCCACCCCTGCATTTCTGAGAATCTTGCAAACTCAAGATTTGCTAGATATCCCAATATTTGCTAAATATCTCGTGTGGTAGAGTATATATAGCATCATCAATTGGGTTGTAGCTTTCTTCTGTGCAGATCAGAGACAGTCAACTGGGACACGATTGCTGACAAAACAAGAAAACTAGAAGTAATTTTCTTCTAAATTGGAATGGTTGTATAATTTAGGAGTAACTTCGTATAAAAAAGCTGTGTTATACAATATGTTCACTGATGATTGCAAACATCACAAGAATCAGTGTTTAGTTACAGTAAGGGAAACAAAAGAGACATAGCCAGGATTTTCTGTGATTTTCCATGAATTTAGAACTTATATGTACTTACATTTTCTCAGCTGGGGGAGGGGGGTAAAGGGGCTCATAACTACACGTCTGGGATAGATATTTTTTTGTGTCTGGATTGAACCACCAATTTTGGTTGAGTATGCTGTGACCATCGGTCCCAGTAGTCCTGACTTTATTGACCCATTGCTGATGCCCCCACAAATAATGTATTGGCTATATGCCGCTGATGTTAACCATGCCATATATACTATATACACAATACACCTTTCACAATATAGTACCTGTAAGTATACACTGTCACTGATACACATATTTCAATTATAAACTGCAAGAGTATCAAGTAAATTAAATATGTTTATTAAATCATAAGTGTTTCAGAAATAAGGGCTTACCATTCTTTCGCTTGCAAGTAATATTTTCTCTTCCATTAACATGCCTTGGACGTTAAATGTGCGACATTTTGCTGCTTCAATGTCAAGTTGTTCAGACTTGTGTTGGGTAAAAAAATGCTGTCTTAAATTCTTGTATAATTCATTCCGACCAACACACTCATCATGTGGACAAGCCAACAGAGTATCTGAGGAATTCTGTGTCAAAAAAACAAAGTATTTTTAACTTTTATTCCGTGAATAACTAATAAGCTAGTGACTTAAATTAAAAAATATTAAAAACTCGAAATCAGTGTCATTAAATAATCATTCAACATTTGCAATAAAATATACTATATATAGCTACAGAGGTATTAAATAAAAGATTTACAGTACCATGACTGATGAGGTTTCGTCAGATTCTCGGATGAAATTTGATCTTTCGACGTTTTTTTACAATTTTTCAAGGCATAGATATTTGAAATTGAAGATATAGAGAATATTTGAGTTTAAAAATATGCGTAAAAGACATGCGCAGTAAACACGTTGCGAGTTTTGCTAGGCCTTCCCCCGTGAGTCAGTTCGGATTTGTTCGGAAACGCGCAGCCTGCAAATTCCATGAAGCCTGTAACTCGCCCGCGGGTGGAAGGCCGAGGAACTAGGCTAAGTAAACCGGTGGTCAGAGTTTTCTCCATGAGAGTAAACCGGTCGATACGCCATTCGATTGGCTAAAAGGCTGCGCTCCGCCGGATGTAAACCGGTCATAAACCTGTGAGTCGAGCAGTATTTAGAGAAAACTGGGCATGAAAGTTAACACTGAACTCGAGGACGCGCGAAATATGTTTATATGCGAAATATGTTGGCGATAGAAGCATTTATATGGATTTCTTGTTCATTTTGAAGGTTTGTTTAAAAGTATATAGTCTAAAGTTATAACTGTAAGCTATTTCTACACACTGTATAGTAAATATCGATTCATCAACAAGCGTATCGATGTTTATACGTGTAACTACAGTCTATCAGTCATGATAGCGCGAAATATGTACGTATAATCTTGCGTGACAGAATCATTGAATTGGCGAGAGAGAATCAGGAAATGATTGTGATTATTTGTGAAGCTTTATTCACGCTCTTACAGTTTGGTTTCTAGTTCACTGTTAAAGTTGGTTTGAAAGCGTATAGATCTAAAATTACGACTATATTTATATTAAAAGCATCCCTACTTGTTGTACTTATAATAACTAATTAACTATTGATGCGTCAGCAATTCAGTTGCCAATCCTATATTTTCAGCATTAGCTAATAGGTTCCCGAAAAGGTTCAATTCATTGTTTGAGCTGCGTGTTAGTCAGAATTCTCTTAAAAATATATATTTTCTAATCATTAAATTAATTTAAAAAGTGACGCCAGAACGCAGGAAATGCTGTTTCAGAGGCCCAAATTTTAAAAATTTCCCGGGGACCATACCCCCGGACCCCCCTAGTGCTTGTGTGGACCTAGTAAACCGGTCACCCAAAACACTGGATCCGCCCCTGTATGCTATGTGTACTACGGTATAAACTTTGAGTAAATTGTCAGGCTAGCAGTTATGCATGAGTCAATTCCTGGAGTAACCATCCCCCCCCCCCGGGACACCCCAGGGAATTTGCCAGATAGACAGTTCACGGGGATCGGCCATGCATTAGTCTTCAAGTTGTGTCCCGGCACCCGGGCATTTACACTATCATAACCAATCAAATCAAATGCCCGGGTGTGTTCCCGGGGGTTGGGGGGGAGGGGGGGTGGGAGGGATATGTGTTGCCCATCCGAATATAATATAACTACATAAGCTTGATAGATGTAAGATAACGAGTTTCACAATCCCATTTTAAATACTATGGCTTTTGGCAGCCTGGTTTTGCATCATATGTGTTTTTCAGTAAAAGCCCCATTTTCCTACTTCCCCACCGTGTAATACGCGAAAAAACTTTGTTAATAATAACAAAAATTTGTAATAGTAAACAGTGTATTTTATTATAAAGGATTTTCGTTTTTCTACTGCTCCGTACTTCATGTGCTCCGTGCTCCGTGTGCTCCGTACTCCGTGTGCTCCGTGCTCCGTGTGCTCCGTGTGCTCCGTGTGCTCCGTGTGCTCCGTGCTCCGTGTTTTACTAATAGCCGGAAAAATTAGGATTATAATGAAAAACTGGGGCTTTCTTTGTAGATAAAAACGCCAAAAAACTTCCCACGGCTTGTTTCAATATTTTTGCCGAACAGTAAACACTAAACACGACGATTCCACGCGCAGGTCGCGAGGATGAAGTCTGATCTATATAAATCGTATTTAAACTGTACTAACTGTAGGGAGCCACCTTAAGGTATCTAATATCTTATTTGAACAGCTCATTTAGAGTATTAGAGTATATCGAACACAGATCAATAGACATTTGTTAGGAAGACATGATGGCTATAATTGGTTAATATTTTAATACTGGGTGACTTTATTTCAAACAGTCTGTATTTAAAATATTCTAGGCATGGCTTTCTGAAATCAAGGATTATGCTCCAGGGAATGTTGTAGTTATGCTTTTTGGAAATAAGGTATGTATTAAGTTACAAAAAGGTTTTGTAGGTGGGAATTTCAAATGTGAGTTTTGCAACTCGGTGCAACTCTATTCAAAATTTCAAAATGAAACTAAAACGTAAACTTCTTCAACAGCATTTCAATGCTTTCTCGTTTATTATATTTTACATAAAATCCAGGCAGATAAGTCGAACGAAAGAGTCGTCAAAAAGGAGGAGGGAGAACGGCTAGCACAGGTGAGTCAAATAAATTAATTTGAATCTTGTGCTAATTCCTTGTTAATGTGTAATTTTGCTAATACAATGACATCAGGGGCGGATCTACCATGGGAGTGTACTGTTGGGTTAGTAACGTGCAGACTGCAGAGGAGTGTGGGCAGTAAAGGCCCTGTTACACGGTTCCCTTTTTTTCATGCAACTTGTCTCGCAATGGCGTTACGAGACAAGTTGCACGAGTCATTGCATCGTTTAACATGCCTTGCAATGGTCAAAATCTTTGCGACACAAGTTGCATGAAGCATTGCACAGAGTAGAAGTCGGTTCTACTTTTGGCAACGATTGCACTAATTATTTTTAGCATTGCAGCGTGTAACATGGCTTCGTGCAACTTGTCTCGCAATATTTTAATATAGCTTGGAGAGTTCCTATTGGCTCTCCCCAGTACACGCTTTACTTTAATTAAACTCTTTGCATGCCTCTGTCCCCTATCGTTGCGAGTTGCATGAAAATCATTGCAGCGTGTAACACCTCTTGCAATGCATTTATCAAAATCTTTTTTTAAACATTGCGAGACAAGTTGCATGAAAAATTGCACCGTGTAACAGGGTCTTACGCCATGGAGAACCTACACCCCTCCTTGCAGATGAAGATAGTTCTGCTGCTGAATGACACTCTTTTTCTCTAGGAAAACAATGTTGCGTTCATGGAAACAAGTGCTAAAACTGGAATGAATGTTGACTTGGCTTTTATGGCTATTGCTAGGTAAACTAATTTTCAATCCATTTGATGTAAATATTTGTTAAGTATCTATCGATAATCTTTTCTGCCCATGTATGTCTGTTTGTCTCTTTCTATCTGTGTGTGTTTGTGTGTAGGATAACTTAAAAAAATAAGTATTAATACTGCACATGTGGTAATACTAATGGACATTTTTTAAGGACGAATTCGTGATTCCCCTTATTACGTTTTCGTAGCACTTTGCATTGTGGTTATAGTGGTATCACTGATATTCAAGATGGCTTATTTTTTGTCCTGACCAGTGCAAGAACTTTAAAAAAAAGCTGGGGTCAGTTGCGCGATAGCCACAGCAAAATATTCGCGAAAACATTCAATATTTTCATTCGAGGCCGCTATCTTTATCAGTGATACCACTATAACCACAATGCAAAGCGCTACGAAAACGTAATATGGGGAATCACGAATAGACCTTTCCCCTTTTGAGTCAAATTTTGATCTAGACTAGCCTGGACAAAAATTTCATCACAGCTTGAAAGAGCATCACAAAATTAATAATATTCCGAAGTTTCGTTGCGAAATGTTGTAAAATGCGGATAATATAGCCTTGCGAAGTTTTTTAGAAGACCGTTTTGTTTCTTGAAGACCGTTTTTTAGTCATTTTGTATTACAAATGGGAAATTGATAATCAGTTCGATCATCTGATTATCAATTTCCCGTTTGTAATGCAAAATGACTGAAAAATGGCAAAATTCGCAAGGCTATATTATCCGCATTTTACAACATTTCGCAACGAAACTTCGGAATATTACTAATTTTGTGATGCTCTTTCAAGCTGTGATGAAATTTTTGTCCAGACTTGTCTAGATAAAAATTTCACTCAAAAGGGGAAAGGTCTATTGAGCAAGTTTCGGTTAAATTGAAAATCTCCGTGTGTCCTCTGCACACGCAAAAACGAACACGTTATAACAAACCTGCAGCAGACTTGTAGCAATGCTGTTCCAACAACTAGTCAACAGGATGTGTTCGCACTGCTCGCTCCCAGCTTGGTTGGCAAGTTGTCAACGGCTTGTTGACAAGGTTGCTACAAGGTTGTTGTGCTCAGCAGACTTGTTACAAGTTGTTCCAACAACTTGTTATCGTCCTGCAATTCAACAATTTGTCAACAAGTTGTGAGTGACAACCTTGTTGCAACTTGATAAAATAACAACATTGCTACAACTTATTGACAAGCTTGCTACAAGCCTGTTGCGAACACATCTTATTGACACGTGAGATTTTTACGTGTGTTGTTTGCCATCTGTAATTTCTAATTGATTTTAGAGAACTGACGTTTCAACATAAACAAGCGAATGATTCATCAAAGTTCGATATGAAGAAATACGTGAGCGATAAAAGAGAGGGGCAAGGATGTTGTTAATATTGTCGCTCATTGCAGTTTAAAACTCACTGGAGTGTACAAATAATATGTAGAAGGCCAAAAAACGGATCCGGACTCCAGTCTCCAGTCCGGAGTCCAAGGCTCACAGTCCAGATATTAGTATGTCTTTTGCCTGGTTGAGGAAAAAACAACAGGACTCATAATACTGGACTCATGATTTTTTGGACTGGAGACTGGAATCTGGATCCGCAATTTCAGACTGCACCGTAACTGCACTCCGAGTTTCTGGGTGTTCGGCTACAACACCAAAATGGTACAATCATTGCAGCTCTGTAGACACTGATTTAGTGTTAAATGTTAACACCATTTTTGTTTTATGAAATACCAAATCTTTACCCAATAAGTATATTGTATACAAATATGTTTATGCGTGCAATGGTCAAAATCTTTTCATGAGGTGAAAGATGAAATTTTCCATTCCACCAGGCGATGGCCGAGTGAAAATATTTTTACTATTTCACGATTGAAAACATTTGTTTTTATGACACCAAAATAAATCAATCGATCTCTCAATTCCATCGGCCTCGTTACGAAAATTTGGTTTACATGAGCTACGATTAGGATACGATTAAGATTTTGACAGGTGGATCGAACGCATTCCATTGCACGCTCAAAATGGTAATTTTTTATTTCATATCATGTGATCATAATCAGCCGATTAAATTACCAGAATTTAATGAGGTGTTATATAAAAAACAACTATACTTATTGGATGTAAGTAATACGATTGCTCAGTGTATTTGGTAGTTGCATCCCTACCAACGAAAGCTTATTAATATTTGGTGTTTCCCTAACACAAAAATGATGCCAACATTTACACTACACACGTCTCACAACTTGTCAACAAGATGTGTTCGCAACATGCTCGTGGCAAGCTTGCCAACAAGTTGTAACAATGTTGTTATTTTATCAAGTTGCTACAAGATTGTCACTCACAACTTGTTGACAAATTGTTGAACTGCAGGACGATAACAAGTTGTTGGAACAACTTGTAACAAGTCTGTTGAGCTCAACAATCTTGTAGCAAGTTGTCAACAAGCCGTTGACAACTCGTCAACAAGCTGGGAACAAGCAGTGCGAACACATCCTGTTGAGAAGTTGTTGGAACAGCATTGCTACAAGTCTATGCAGGTTTGTTACAACTTGTGCGTTTTTACGTGTGTAGGTCGATGTCTGCAGAGCCGCAGCGATTACACCATTTTGGTATTGTAGCCGAACACCCGGAAATTTAAAATGTGATCATCACGCACAGATCTAATGATCGAACTGCGACATGTTATCATGTGTTAATTAATACGTCAATGTGTTTTGTTTTTGCTTTTATAAAGATCCGGTTTCTAGCTGTCAAATGACACCTTCATGGTGTGATTACGATAAAAAATCACCAAATGCGATCTGATAGTTTGAATTCGCATATTTCCACCTTTGGGATTTAGATGTTCTTCCAATTTTCGAACATTTGCCCAAATGTTTGTTGCCCATTTGGGAAACGTATGTCATTGCGAGTCCAGTCTGCAAGCTTCCCAGCCCTAGCGCAGGTAAAAGACCCTGGCTTGCGAGGTTGCAAGCTTCCAGTGTTGTTTGATGTAAAATTGCGGGTAAAATTTGTTTCACAATATGATACTTGTATACATGCGTTGCGCCATATTTACTCAAGGGTCTTCAATTTGGATCCCAAATGAGAATAATTTCACTGCTCAGACAATACTATAGCCCGGTTTAGATGCAATTTCCAAATGCGATTTCGAGCGGCATTTTTAAATCGGATTGTATGTGGCTATTTTTGATCGCAATGATACACGAAAGGTAGCATTCGATAGCAAAAAGCCTGGTCTTTATTGGTATGAAAAAAAGAAAATGAGTAAACGTAATAATTAACACACGATAAACTGTCAAATTTTGATTACCTTCTTATTCACACTGTTTATCGGTTATATATGATCGTTAACAGATTAGGTTCATTGCGTCGTTGGTTCGAGGGATGGGAAATTATGAAACAAACAAATGTCCATTACACAGGAAAAGATTTTAAATTTCCATTAATGGTTTTTGAATGGTTTCTCAAGATTTACCATGTATACTATCAATGTAAAAACCATTATTGGTTATTAAAGATTTCATTTCCCATTTGGTAAATTAGTAAAACCATGATGTTTAAAGTGGAAGTCAAGTCCGTAATGTAAACAGACGGTTTGTTTACATTTTGAACTGCTGTATTTTTTAAAATATGATGTACTGTCTGAATATCTAACACCATTTTGGTTCGCTATGCTTCTACATGTATATGACATAGAGTTTATGCTCAGAAAAATTCGAAACATTCGAAATTTGGGCAATGTTTACATGAGAGGGTCCTCACATTGTTATGAGCAGAACCGATGCGCAGAACGGACTTGACTTCCACTTTAATATTTACCATTAATGGTATTTTCCTGGTAAATATTAAACATCATGGTTTTTACCTATTTACCATATAGATGGAAAATCTATAATAACCAACAATGGCAGGAGTTCAGTTTTTACATTCAAAAATCCATTAATGGAAATTTAATTTTTTTCTGTGCTTGTACTGTCACTCAAAGAAAACGCACGGACGATTGTTCACATATAATGGGATAATGGGGGGAAACAAGGGACAACTGAGCGTTTGTTATAGTAATATTTATCAAACTTTGCATATGTACTAAATCTGCTATAATTCATTGTATTTAAATTTCATAGATGTATATTTAATTGACATTCCAAATAAGTATTGATTGAGATGAATGGCTTTATGGCCAAGAATAAGCAATAAATGAAGACTAGTGGGAAGGTATTCTGACTCAGAAACATTTATTTATTACCATTTTTATGTGGCTTTCTATCACGTACAGGATACCAGATGTTGACGAGGGTCTAAATCTCATTTCCCAGATTTTTTGACCAGATCCCCCTGTCCCAACTGTGAAATTGAAAATTCCGGATCAGGTAGTTCATCTATGGGGTGATCGAAACGCAATGCTATACCTTCAATACACCTTTCCGGTAATTACGTCACGACTAACACTGTTTCCAACTTAGGACCACCTTAAATCGAAAGGATTTCAAGTTTTTTCTCATGGGCTATACACAGAGAAGCAGAACATCCTTCATCAACACATGCATGAAAAGAATTCTTTATTTTGACCAATAAATGTGGAAATAAGCTTTACCACGAAAACGAGGCTATTTCCATATTTACTGGTCAAAATCCCAAATTTTTTTTCGCGCACGTGTTGAAGAAGGATGTTTTTTGTGCATAGCCCATGAGAAAAAAGCTTGAAATCTTTTCCATTTAAGGTGGTCGTAAGTTGAAAACAGTGTAGTTGTGACGTAATTATCGAATGGGTGTATTGGTTTGTTTAGTTATAGATACGCAGTATGATGTCATAAGTTGAAAAATGTCTCTACGAGCTGTTGGGGCGAGTCATGGATGTTTTAATGCCACGTTATCAAGTCCTCTGAATATCCATAAATGTTCGGAATAAGGTAAAATAATATCTATTTGTTTTATATGGTACCAGAGCTTGAATTAGAACGGGAAAGGGGAAACACTCGCACAATGGCGGTCATTTCGTGGCAAATTTTGTGCCTATACTTTTTGTAGTATACGGTACTCTACTTTCTAGATATTCTTTTGTTACAATATAAATAAAATGAGGAACAAAATAAAAAATGTGGCTCTAAATTGTCGAGTTTAATAACAAAGTTTGCACAATGTTTGGAAAAATGATATGCAAAAAATTTACTATTTCTGCAAAAGCGATGTGCACATCGGCACACATTGTTAGCCCATTAAACTGCAAGACTCTGTTTCGGGACTTTGAAGCGCGATGGACTGAGATTGCTAAGTCGGACATGATCTATACAAAACAAACCACTTCACTGGTGCCTCTGAAAGAGGTGTCGCATGTGCTTGGGTAAGCCTTAGAAATATCACTTCATTGAAATGACGTCATCCGTCAGTCTGTCCTCTAGCAGATCATGGCTCTCGAACCATGAAGTGGCAGATTGAACTCAGATTATTATATAGATTATAGAGAACTCCTGTTAAATTAAACTTGTGTGAGTAGATTTAAATACTTAAGGCACATTTTATCAACCTCCTGTGTTGTGGAAATTTCCTGAGATTTTCGGCATGGTGGAAACTGACGGGGCTCCCCTCCTTGGAAACAAAATGAGAAAGATGGAAATTTTGCATTTTTTATTTACTTTACTACAAACATGAAACATCTAAAATACAATGTATACATACTTTTTAAATTAATGGCATTATATATTTTAAGCGTTTTCACTTTGGGTAGAATACGTTGCATTCTTTTACAAGTTGTGTACATGATTACAGATGATTTCAAATTAATCACTGTTCATTGATTACTGTTTACTTATACTTACTTTATGTACACACATATTTCCTTTATATATTACTACGTAACATGCTTGCTTGCTTGCAGCCCTTGAGGTATCCGTTTGAAGTCCTGGCTAATAATAATTTGGGTATGGCCAATGCTGTTTCGCTCTACTGAGGCTCCGGCTATTTATTTATTTATTTATTAAACTTTGCCAAAAACACACCAGAACAACAAATAGACATCTAGACAATAAACATGAACAAGAATGGCAGGGACACCACAACAGTGTAAACCAATTACTATGGGCCCTGATAATTGATGAGCGAAGCGAATATGCAAACAATGGAAGGTCGAAGCTTTAAGGGCGTTGTGAGTTGAGTGGTCGGCAAAGGCTTGCAAGCTTTGTCTATTAATTTGGTATATTGTCTGAGTGCAAGACCGGGCTAAAAATTTCAGCTTGTCTTGACTGCAAGTACCGGCGAATTGCACACATCCTCTGGCGAATGGCTGTCAAATGTCTTCTTAGAGCTGGAGAAATTTGCCGTTCGCTGGCCTAAAGCAAGATGGGTGGAGCAGTTCCTTGCTTAATTGCTTATTTACCCTTATACAGTCGACTTACTTCCACTATAGTCTATTCAGCGGAATTTCGTCATCTGCAGGCATCTTATTGTTTGCTGGGAAATATTTTTTCTTGAGCAACTGATAATTTCTTCGTGTGAAGACAAACGCAATACCAATGTAGGCACCAGTAAGCAATGTTACAGTATACAACGCTATCTTTATGTCGAAATCAAAATCTACGATTCTAGATATGAAGAGAGGAAACCAATAACTTAAGGCTGTAGTGGTTGCCAGCTTGAGCAATATCACAAATTTACGACGCTTAA
>CACRXK020003611.1:16017-35334 GCA_902702795.2 Paramuricea clavata | reverse complement strand
GTTTCCTTGAACTGATCTTCCATCTTTCTGAAGTCTGTAATTTCCTTTAATTTCTCACGGCATTTTCTGCACACCCCTTGCAATGATATAGAAGAATGCTATTATAAACCAGTCATTCTTCGAAACTTCGTTAATTTATTTACTAAATTACCTGATCCAGCTTGTAAAAAGACACCAGTGTCACGTAGCAGTAGCTCCGATTGTAACTTTCCGAGCCCTCGATCTCCTTTTGGCCAACTTTTTTTTGTCTTTCCATGGTTAGACAGAACGGGTGGTATTCTGCACCTGGTGCTCGCTCCCCTCGTCCATCCCACCCCAAGTTTTGCACGATGAAGAGGACATATCGACATTGAAGTGATATCATCTGGCCTCGTGAAAATAGCTGCACGACACAAGATCAAGTCCACCTCATTTTCCGGTCCAGAAAACGAGTACGATGCCGTGTGTGTTGTGATGTCTTTCACGCACGAAACTAAGGGGACTACTAGTACTTCGTCCTGTTCTCTATTTCTGGTATCCGCTCCACATAGTCCTCCAACAATTGACTTTAACGAGCAGCAAACTTCCATATTTTGTAACATCAATGCATCTAGAGTATGTCTGTTTGCAGGTTGTGTATTACATTAATCGAATGAAAATTTTCACAAAAGGAAATTGAAGAAAGTTGAAGAGGAAGTTACGTTGCAAAGATTGGTTTGTTGTTTATTTTAATATTTACACTAAAAGTATATTAGATTCATTTACATTTTCGTTTTTTCATGCAACTGCTGAATGATATGAATAATTTCAGTTAAAATCAGTGCTTGTAACGGACTCCGATGGTCAGAAAACACACTAACCTGATATGGATAGGATATACTGTTTCAAAACTGTTGACATTTTGACAGGCCAGGAGTATTTATGAGATGTTTTGTAGAAAAAAGACACAGTTTAAATGCTACTTTGGAGTGCGTTCAGAACTAAAAATGTAAGTACTTTGTTCTTAATACTACTGATTTGATTTAAATATTACAAATATCAATTGAGACCCTTTTGTTTATACGATAAACACATGGATTTTGTCTTGTGTAAAGTGACGGCACGTGTCAAAGGTGAGCAATATGACCCAACTTTGGGAAGCAATAGCGTAACGCACAATCATTTGCCCAAAGTAATCTTTATATCATTCGAAAGAACATTATTTAGACTTGAGATTACCAACGTTTCAAGGCATTCAAAGCTTAAGCACATTCACAATATGAATTTTTGTAAAACATACTTTTATCGACTCGTTTTACGTGTCTTGCGAATAAGATTAATTTCAAAGGTCAGAATTGCTCTATTGACTCCAAAGTCGCACAATCTGTCGAGTGAGAATTGTACTAGTAGATTGAGGTAGTTTTATGTGCATAGAATCAGTATTTTCTTGGGTTGAAGCCGCTAAAGTGCAGTCCATTGTAGGGGCTAAAAATAGCATTTCCAACCGTCTTCGAAGAAATGCGAATTTCCTCTCTAAAAAGCAATGTTTGATCAAATTAACTACACAGCAATTCTTGGGATACTTAGGCCTATCATTCCTGGAAATATGAGCTAAAATGATATTTGAAGGTTGGCCAGACTTGTTTGATATTTACTGACAAGCCCTCTTAAACGCTAAAATATACGTATAAAGTTCGTCTCCAGTGTGCATTCCATGCACTCCACGCCGGATATATCCGGCGTGAGGTTACAAAATTGTTGGCGTAATGGCGTGAGATCACTCGAAAACAAGTGATTAGTTTGTGTCTGATTTCATGTCCACATGTAAATTGACAGTATAACTACACGAATATGATGTTGACATGCAGTACATATTAAAAACACACCATATTGGCTATTTTCAAAACATGGATTTAAGTCCCCAAAACTGAAAATTGGCGTAAAGGATCGTACATGTTGGCGTATCTCCGGCGTAGAGTTTACATGGAATGCACCCTGGGTTCGTCTGAATTTGCTATCAAGCAATTTATTGTGTAGCTCAATAGCCCATTACATATGCAGATCATTCCGGTGTTAAATACCTATTTCAGAATGAAATTTGTTCGTAGTTTTATTATCCGCATTTTGCCATTAAGCCTATGCATTAAGACGATCTCGACTAGATAGACGATTTTTGAGACTATTTTTATGACCATCGTCATAAAAATTCGCGACGATGGAGATGTACTAGCAGCAAGAAAAAACTGATTGCGGAATCTTATTGGTTAAAAATTTGGCAATCTTCTGGCGCTCGACGAAGTCAATCCTCATCAGTCGAAGTACATAGACGATCGCTCTTTGCGCATCGGTCGTCACGAACTGTTTTGAGCCATTAATTAGTCTTTCTCACGATGACGAATACCCGCCCGGGGTGGCATCTAATTCTCGTTAAAACAATGTGAAAAGCAATTTTTCAAAATAAACTAACCATTTATAAAGCAAATTTACCATCATTCGTCCAAAAAATTATAAAAAGTCGCAGTTATGTGGACTTATCTCGCAGACTTTGCTGAAATGCCACCCAAAAATATATGGCGGCGTGACTCGTGAGAATTAGAAAGGCATAATTACAGTCAAACCGGATGTTCTCTTGCAAGCAACATTGCAATATTGTCCCATAGCCTCCTCCGCAGGCATCGCCTTTCGATTATCCGGCAAAATTTCTTTCTGAAGTACGTAAACTACGAGATGCCTGCGGAGGAGGCTATTGCAAGTTGAAATTCACAAAAGATTTGTAAACAAAGCGTCTGATTGGACTAGAAGAAAGAGGGAAGCACCAATCCAGTTGCTCAGACTAATTGATTGGCTTCCCTCTTTCTTATAATCCAATCAGAGGCTAATTGTTTACAAATCTTTTGTGAATTTCCAACGAGTGTATCTAAAAGTCGAGGGTCGAGAGTCGAGAGTAAAGGTCGAGAGTCGAGAGTAAAAGTCGGGAGTCGAGAGTAAAAGTCGAGAGTCGAGAGTAAAAAGTCGAGAGTCGAGAGTAAAAAGTCGAGAGTCGATCGAGAGTAAAAAGTCGAGAGTTGATCGAGAGTAACTGAAAAGTCGAGAGTCGGCAAAATTGTCATCAGAAACCGATCCGTAACAACGGCTGATTATAGCCGTATGGGCGAGGGGGGGGGAGGCAGTCCCGCCCCCCAATCAAAATAAAGTCATGCAAATTATAAACGTATAAATTCGGGCAAAAATTGGGGGAAATAAATTTAAAAAGAAGACAGTACATGCAATATGGTATTTGAAAATACCAGACAGAAATATGTAAAAATAACGAGGAATCGACAAATAGGAAAATATTTTTGTCTACTTCCCAACGACAATTTTGGAAATTTAGTTACACGGAAAATTTTATTCAGTGGGTAAAAGTCGGGTAAATTTTCTTTCTGGCTCCCTGATTTTTTCCCGCTCGTACGCCTATGACGGGGTCGCTTGGCGTAAGAACTACAACGTCTGTGAGCAGGCTAATGACGGCTGAACTAATTTCATTTCCTATATCGGAACATAAAGCAAACAATATTTGAGAAACATAATTAGTATGCTCAAATTCTCGAAATTAAAGTAAACAAGAGGCATATACAATCAAAGGAATAATCCAGTATAATATAAAACAAAAACTTTCGCAAACATTTAGCCACAACATTCAATAATAATAACTATTATCTAATAACTAGTTTTATCGCTTCCTTATATTACTGTCCATCCTTCCCGCTTTTACACGCACCTATTTCTGCGAAAAATTACTCATATCATATATGTGAATCTACATATAAATACTAGGACTTTACAATCACGTGCGAGACATATGACCACCCGATAGAGTCACACATACGACAAAACAATCCTATTTTTACTGGCTCGTATTTATGAATTCACAATTGTATGAATCGTTAGATCTATTGTGATCAACGTGGATTTCTTAATACGCTCTCGTTTGATATAAACGTACGTTAATGAATACTGTAAGTGACATTTTAGAGGGTCCTGAAGTGGTAAAATGGGAACTGGGATTTGCTTATTGTTGGGTGGGAAAATGGGATTTTATGCACTGGGACTGGGATTCATCAGCAAAAAAACAATAGAAAATGGGAATGGGATTAAGATTTGAGCAGGACAGCCACTGAGATGATGGGATTTGTGCTCTGGGACAATGGGATTTACATGGGCGTACGGGAAGGAAAAAATTAGGGAGGGGGGGGGGCGGAAAAAAATTTGCCCCACTTTTTCGGATTGTGCCCGCGTTGTTGCCCGATGTGAAGCGAATATTACCCGACTGGCTTTGTTTGTCCAACAAACTGGGGGGGGGGGGCTACTCCCCCCCCGCCCGGTACGCCCATAGGGATTTAGTCAAAATTTGGGCTGGGAAATGGGAATACGACCCCCCCTTTCAGGACCCTCATTTTAGTTACAAGCCTGGAGATGGCTGTCAAAATTCAGCGGAGTTTATGTGTCAGTTAGAATGAAATGACATGTGAAAACACTTAGCAAGATTGAGGCATCAAATGCGATATTATTTGTATTTCAGCCGTTGGTACTTGTTACGGAATGGCTATGTAAAGCTATATATAGATTGTGTTAAACGTGGTTAAAAATATTTTGACTTTGTTGTTTCTGATGACATTTGCCGACTCTCGACTTTTCAGTTACTCTCGATCAACTCTCGACTTTTTACTCTCGATCGACTCTCGACTTTTTACTCTCGACTCTCGACTTTTACTCTCGACTCTCGACTTTTACTCTCGACTCTCGACTTTTACTCTCGACTCTCGACTCTCGACCTTTACTCTCGACTCTCGACCCTCGACTTTTAGATACACTCATTTCCAACTTGCAATTTTTTCGCGTCGGTTGCATTTTGCACAATATTGCTAGGTTGCTCGCAAGAGAACATCCGGTTTGACTGTAAACAGTTCAAAGCCCAACAAACGACGTGTGAACTTGGGATCCCTGTGGGTGTACATCCGGGAACTTCAGCGATTACGCGTGGCTCGATCCATTCCCCTAGAATCTCTTTTGTCGCTGAGTCGCTCGACCTTTACAGTCATCACAGGGAAAGGAAAGTTCCTTCCTGAAAATTTTGATGTAAAATTGGACATATTCATATTATTTTGAAGCCTGTGGTAAGTTGGAACAATATATTCTATTACCAGATTTTATCCTGTGTGAAGTATTACTGTTTCCACGTTACAAAACCGACGCATAATCAGTGTAGTTCGATTGGAAATTATCTCATGAGACTGTTTGGCTATCTTCAGAGCTTTCTACCTATATTAAAATTTACTGCTCAAATTCATTTTGCGTTTTGTAAAATCAGTTAATTTTGAAATGTTCTCAAATTCATTTTGATAATTTCATAATTAAATGGTATGTTCAAGTTTTTTTTGGAGGACTAGTGGATATTAGATATATACAGTACTGTTGTTGTTAATGTAGTATTTCTAATTTATTAAATGAGACAGTTTATATAAGCCGATAAAAAATTACCACTCCATAAAATATAACATAATTTTTTCGTTGACCAGTACTGAACAATTGTTCTGAAATATTGTTATGCAATACATGCTTCCCAAAAGTATGTCACTTTGGCTATACAACCTTGTTTTCATGGATCTAACATCAGCTGAATCCAACATCATGAAAACGAGGCTCAAAAGCTAAAGTTAAAATACTTTCTGGAAGCGTGTATTTGAAAAACACTGTACGTTAGTATAAAATAAGTTATTCTGCTCACTATTTCACACAATTGTATTAAAAAAAGGAGAGGTGGCAAGACTTGCAATTGTCTGTACCACAAAATTTATTTTCCCAAGATTTCAGAACCTGCCAGAATGCGAAGGTTAAGGAACATTAATTTTTCACCATATAAATGGCATAATTAAAAAATTACTCGAACTAATTTGCTACTATGGATGCGTATCACTGCATAATTTTTCAAAGTTCAAAGTTCAATAAATTTAAAAGGTGGTACGGTAAGGCACAGTTATGCAGTTAAGAGGCATGGGCACATAGTTTGGCTAACTAAATGTGCACAAGAATTAGATATAAAGTATTTGAACTTGTCTTGCTTCTATTATGAGAGGCACTTTTGCTTGACAGTCCACGAAAGAGCAATATTACGAACATGTCTGGGAACTGTTACTGCCTAGATGACTCTCCAAATTGAAGCCAAAGGAGCATCTTATCGACCCTCTGTTTCATGCAAAATACAATGCCTTGTACACTGCAAGTGTGTACACCAGGGTTCGTACAAAACTTGAAAGTCCTTGAATGTACTTGAATTTGAAAACAAAAATTCAATGTCTTGAATGTCCTTGAATTCTTCTTGCTTTAGTTTTTGGATACTTTCTGAAATTGCTTGACATTCAAGACGGACATTTTGTTGAACTGATTTTGCATGTTCATATCTGACCTCATTATAAAGTTACGTTTTGAACAATTCAACGTCAGATTTTGCTGATTTCTAACACCTTCATATTTAGTCCTTGAATTTGCTGATACACAGCCTTAAATGACCTTGAAAAGTCCTTGAATTTAACTCTTCCTGACCTGTACGAACTTTGGTACACACTATAGCTACTATATTGCTGTTTTCCCACTTCCATTTTAATAAGGTGTTGAAAGACTGAACAATTTGACTATATAGTCATTATAGTGTATATTTCGTACTAGAGACGCTTGAAATTGACAATTAGCCGAGGTCTATTACAGTGTATATAATCTGTTTAACCCATTAAGCTGCAGCGCTTCCCCATTGACGAGTAAAATCTTCTGGCATTAGACAAGTAAAAAAATAAGTAGGGCGCATTCCAGCTCAATGGGTTAAAGAGAGACATTGTATATCAAGTATAATTGTCTGGCATTAGACAAGTAAAAAAATAAGTAGGGCACACTGGGGCGCATTGCGGCTCAATGGGTTAATTATTGACCAGTGTTGCACTAAGGTTAACAATGTACGGTAAATTAAATTTTATATAATTTGTTTACATGTGACCAGACCTGGAAATAATTCTTCAAAGTACACTGGATCATTCCAGAAAACATCCACACCTCAACACCAAGGAAACAGCAGATTAACCCGGGCCTCTCCCCTTCATATATCCTACAGTAGTACCGTGAGTTCTTGAAAGCTCTTGAGTCTGAACACAAAAATTCAAGGCCTTGCAGGTCCTTGAACTTATAAAGAACTAAAGAAGTGTGTGAAAGAAATTAAATTTTATAAAGAAGTGCTTGAAAGTCCTTGAGAATTCTTGTTGCTTTTAATTAGTTTTGGTATATTTTATGAAATTGTTTATCATTAATAAAAACTGATATTTTGTTGAATTGATTTTGTTCATGTTGTTTGAAATTCATTGAAGTTGCCATTTGCATAGTTTCACGTAACTTTTACTGATTTCTACTCCTTGAATTTCCTGATACATGGCCTTGAAAAGTCCTAACCTGTATGGTTTGAAATCTGTTATGGTTACAGTACTTATGTTACCAGCTATATTTAACAATTATTCCCTGAAGTCGAGGTGAATATGTGCAAGGATCATATTCACAGAAATGCGAAGCGTTGAGCATACTGTACACCACAACAAAACAAAAACGACCAAAAAACAACAAAAATATTTTTAAAACAATTTGTTGATTACAGCTCCCCTAATAGTTGTAAACCAAACAGTATTTATTTAAGGCTCTTAGTAATTCTATTCATTAGAAATAGCTTTAAAAATAGCTCTGCACACTGTTAAACAAAACTTTGTAGCTTTCTTCATGTTTGCAGTGGTGTAATAGAGGAAGAGGTGGCCCTTAGGCATATTTGGTGTGGGGACCCCTGTTGACTGTTGTCATTGTTTGATTGAGATATTATATTTATATTAATATATTAGAATGTTCTGGAAAATTTTGTGTCAATAACAATCTCCAACACATAATACATACTATAACAGTCTCCAACACATAATAAAATCCAATTAGCTACCATTGTCGATGGAGGCTTTATTATTTAGCATTAATTACATTTGCATTTTCCTATTGATTCTAATTAACCTGCATTTTTTAAAGTTTTCTAATTTTCTGGGCGATAGGCCATGGCTGATGGGGGTCCCTAACTGTCGGGGCACCTTAGTTTTTTAACTAACCCTACCCAGTGAGCATTATGCCACTGCATGTTTGGCAGAACCACAGCTTTGTTTGGTGGGGAAATTTGCTCATCTGTAACCAGACTGAAACAGGAAGCCATTTTGTTTTTGTCTAGATTGGAAGGATATCTGGAGATGAGCAAGCAATTAAATTGCACGAAAAGCAACTACCACCTATCGAGTATATGCTAAAATGTTTTATTTTCCTTGATATAGCATATTGAGTAATCTGCAATATGTGGTTATGGGACTACCTTACTGGCATGCTGAATTATCTTGGTAAGACTTTCTAAACGTAGTTTTGGAGATCTCGAGCATACAGTAGTTGCGGTCACAGAACAAGTCAATGTGCAACTGTAAATTGACTAAATACCATACATGTGGTCACTTTGAGCCGTTTCATCTTGAACTTGAATTTGAAGAAATCATGTTTTTGTGGTAATTTATTGCCTGTGTGTATTGCTACTGTAGAGAAGATAATTTTCTTAAGAATGCTAACTTGCACTGACTAGCTAGCCAGTTAATTAATTAATTAATTAATTGATTAATTAAATGGAAAGGTTCAGTTCTCTCAACAAAAATTGCTGGATGGCACCACATACTTTCTAAAACTAGCCTGCTACTGTACTTTTAATAGAGTTTATGAAACCGCTGGATCATTGTATACTGAAACCAATTTTCATG
The DNA here is from genome assembly GCA_902702795.2 of Paramuricea clavata. Classification (NCBI taxonomy): domain Eukaryota; kingdom Metazoa; phylum Cnidaria; class Anthozoa; order Malacalcyonacea; family Plexauridae; genus Paramuricea; species Paramuricea clavata. The sequence goes on along the minus strand of CACRXK020003611.1, from coordinate 26,533 downwards.
CCTTCCTATGCTGCTCCAAGTAGAAAGTTAAATAGTTAATGAGGGGTGACTTTCTTCAGATGTTAAAACGAGACATTGTGAAAATTCATTTTCCATCTCTCTGCAGGGCACATATTTTTTGTTTGAGGAGATCTTTTCTGGGAGGACCAATTAACAAAAACACATCACAGATTTTGGTGTACAAGGTTTTTTTCAGGGATTTTTTAGGGCAACCCAAAAACTCATTCTTGAATTGAGTTTTGAAACTCAATCTTTTCACCAACGTTTCAGTGCAGTAAAAATGAAGTTGTTTGAGTTAAATTTGTGACGTGTGGAAATTAGTTTTCAGTTGGAAACCCGACAATTAAGAAAAAATGGCTGGAATTCATCTCACAACACAAGAAAAACTACGCATTCGCCATCTTTAACCACATTATAGTGTCCCTTAGTGCCCCCCTGCTTTAACGCATTGCGTCTCAACTACATTTATTTAGGGGGGAGGGGGGTGCAGCCACCCAACTGTTCAGCTAAACTCGATCTTCTCTGCAAAAACGGACCCAAGAGAAAATCCGGAAAAAACCCTGGTGTACCTACTTTGTAATAGAAACATTGAATAGTATTGTATAGGAAATAACGTGGTCCAAACAGTATTATTTAGCAAAATACCTGTAATACATTATACTGTAGATGGCTGTAATATGAATGTTAGACCAAAGGTTCATAATATTCTTGTACAGTACAAGCATGATTTTGTATTTAAGACTTTGGGAACGAGTTTTTTTTCCCCTTTTGAATATAATTTTAATCAGTTTCAATCGAACCACTACTGTACAATGTCTACAAAAACAGGAAAAAAGTAAATGTACTGTTCTCTAGTCTCAGAACTCAGAAGTGTAATTTGTAATTTGACATACTGACAACCATCAAGTTTATAATTATAAGATACTGTACACTATACCTATTCCCCCTTTTTACACTTTACAACAAAAAATCTGGATAAAATTTGTACAATCCAGGTGCTATTCAGAATCTCGATAAACCAGTTGCCAATTAAATTTGAATTCACTTACTGTATAGTAGCATATTTCATTTTATACATACCTGTAAGTACGCTGGGCTGGGCTTAACATACTGTACTAATTATCTGAGTAATTGTTGTGTTTATGTGTGTGTCTCTTAACACGTGAATTGTTTTTCAGGTTTATATAAAAAAACTGGCAAGCTTGTGTTCCTTGGCTTAGATAATGCAGGAAAAACAACATTACTTCATATGCTGAAAGATGACAGGATGGCTCAACATGTCCCAACACTCCATCCAAGTATGTTATGATTGTCTTTTCTTGTGCTCTTCTGACTTATGCTCATGCGGTGTTCAGATTGGGAAGGAAATGAAGTCAGTGTCAAACCTTCCTTGAAGCTGGCAAACTTGCACAATGATTCTAACCAATACTGTAGGAACCAACCGTGTATAGCCAAGTGATCTATCTAGATATACGCGAAACTCACTATTTGCGTACTTAAATTTTGTTGGAAAACTACATACTGTAACCTTTCCAATTAAGCCCAAGGTATTCAAAACCGTGATTAAGTACAGAAGGTATATATGTGTAAATCCAACATGTCTTGGCATTAACTGATGGAATGAGATGGGACTACGGAATGTTCGAGTCAATTGTAGTGTTGGTATATGCAAATGTTTCCTTCTTGTAATTTCTCTTCTATTTTAAGTAAATGAATACCTTTTAGAAACCTGTGCTTTATGTTACTTTATCTTAAAGATTAAGTACACTTTGTAGCTGCTCAAGGACGCGGCAGTAATTATGGAAGTACCAGTGAGGTACAGTACGGCTGAAAATCTTCAATTATCGCACCCTGCAACCAGCTTGTTGTCTCAATTAAACCTCCTCCCAAGCAAAGCTCCTAATTATATGAACAAGAAGGTGGTTGAGAATACAATTGGAATCATTGCCCAACACTAACTCCAACTCTTCAATGCTTTGACGATATCAGTATGATTTGCGCTTAATATCGTGCCGACCTCGCGCTAGTACGTTGCGGCGAACATGTTTTGGTTTGGAAACAGTAGCATTCAACATGCTTGATCGAAAAAATTACGCTATCGTGTTTTATACAAATATAGATTAGAACTGTCTTTAGTACAATGTCCACAGATAACCAAAGACGCTGCTACCATTGTTAACTTCCTATATATTATTCTAATGAATACATCCAAATAATAACAATTTGATTGTAAATATTCTCACAGCTTCAGAAGAACTTTCAATGGGTGGAATGCGTTTTACCACCTTTGATCTCGGTGGCCACAAACAAGGTGCTGTATATTTCAGCTTGTACTGAATGTATTAATGTTGTACTTAATAATAGGGAGCTTACATTTGTAGGCAAACGACGTTTTTGTCAACACAGATGTCAAATTGTCGAGGGGGGACTGGGTTAACCCATTGAGTCGCATTGACCCATTAAAAACTGGATTAACCCATTGCGTCGCATTAACCCATGGATTGACTTACTGGGGACTTGATTAATCCATTGAGTCGCATTAACCAATTGCATGAGTCAACCCTGATGCGCCCTATACTTTATTATTTTACTCTATCAACGCCAGACGGTCTGGCGATTTTATTCGTCAAGGGGAGAGCGCTGGCGCTTAATGTGTTAACATTGTGTTTGTGACAGTCTTCAACACATATGATAACTTAACAAGTTTTTTTGCTCCCTTGTGCGAGCGCTACAGTATGATGCATAAAAATGCCGTCAAAATTAGTTCTACGAATTTTCGGGTGACGTGCGTGCTGACAAAAACGTCACTTGCTTAAGCTCATTATGTTGTCCTTACTACCAATATACATGCAGAGATAGTTGTTGTACTAGTTAGTATAATTTTTTTTTTCTAAACTTCTAGCTGGATATCCTGATTACTGTACACTGTATACTGTATATGCCAAATAAAAAGTTCATTTATTAATTTTGAATGTTTCGTTTTTCTTTAGCTCGTAGGATATGGAAGGATTATTTTCCTGCTGTGAATGGCATAGTCTTCATTGTAGATACTGCTGATGTTAACCGATTACCGGAGTCTAAAGCAGAATTAGACGTAAGTCTATACCTTTCTACTATCAAAAATGTTTCATCTGACAAAACGCAAGCGAAAAATTTATTACCAACGTATATAGTGAACGTTAACACCGTGATATCACATGACCATTTATTAAATATAAAATACTGTACATACAATATTAAACAGACAGAAGCCTAAAATTAATACTGTATACAGTACGTTTTCTAAAGTCTCGAAACTCTGTACATTTATTGAAATGTACGTTGTTTCAAGTTTATTGAAAACATCTAACGAGTCTGAACAGACCACTTCACTCGGCAGGGCATTCCATTCATGTGTCATAATTGAACTATTGAAGATTACTGTACAGTCATGTCTGCCACCGCGTGGTCTCTGAAGCCTGTCTATGCAGGAAGTTTTACATTTGGTTTACACATGGTTTACACGGGAAGTTTTTGATCTGGGTTTTGCTCGCAGGAAGAAAATATTGTTTTTAGGCCTGGTGTATACTTGTACCATGGAAAATAAAAGTGCTGTATTGGAAACTCGCGCATGATGTTTCCTGATGCATGTTTCAGCGTGCTGATGCAGGTGTCTCAACCTTGTTGAAAATTATGACATCACTAAATCCAAAATAATTCCACGTTTAGCAATAATACAGCTGAGTATTTTTGTATACAACCATGCCCTGTACGATCGAATGTCTAAATATTGTTGGTCATTTTCAGGACACCTATCAAACATTATAGACAGTAAAATACGTGTCACAAATTTCAATTATATCAACTTACAGTACAGTAGTTTTTGTGATGCCAATTTCGTGATTACGAAAGTAAAAATAGGCACTCAAAGAGTGCGTAAGGATTTGCAATTTTGTTGTCAATTTTATAATGCAAGAAAGATTGAAAAATATCAGTTCATAATGCAAGAACGATGGAGAAATATCGCACAAAATGTAGTATAACAAAACACAACATCATGCATGACAAATCTTTTCTTCGAATGTCAACTTTTGTTTAGTTACTGTTATATTCAAAGTTAATCTACTACAAGTTTTAAATGGGTTTATCACTGCCTCAAAGATAAAAGAATAACTGAATTTGTAGAAATGTTGAAGATATTTTATAATTTAACGTTTGGATAAAAAAAAACCAAAATTATTTCGACGGATGTTTTCGCATTCCGCAACAGGCAATACATTTCTAATTCATTTCCAATGAATACGAATGAAAAATGGAACAATACAGTTTTTATAGTGGAAACACCGCTTTTGATTTTATTTTATACGGCCGCTCCTGAGTTGAACCAATTTGTCTTTTAGGACCTTTTCCATTTGTATTTCTAGCACAAAACAGTCATATATTCATTCGTTTAGCTGAAAATAAGTGGTACAATGATTAGTCGTTGGTGTATTCTACGAAAATGAGCGGGGTTTTTGCCCGAAAGATTGCGAATATCGACAAACACAAATGGCGGATAATAGCTTCCGGCGGTTCACGAATACTCGACTCGGAACTCAACGTCACTAATGTGTTACTATCTATCTATCTATCTTACACACCCGATGACATAAAGGATTTTGCTTCGCAAATCCTTAAAAAAACAGAAAAAAAGACAAACAACATTTACTTTAACCACTTGCCATGATTTGTTATGCAATTACACATTACTGTCAGTAGCTACAATATTTACTATAACGAGGATGCGTTTAACTGTGTAAAATGTGATTGGCCGACACAAATTTTCCCTCGGAAAAAAATTTTGAAGTTGAAAAAGTTGAAAATTTTCAACTTTTATTAATGATATTTTCGGAACATTTTCTGTCCGTGGAAATTTTTCTTGAGTGGAATTGAGCCTTTACAGTGGTTTTTATACAATTGTATAATTATATTATATGTTGTAGAGTCTTCTGGCTGATGAACAACTGTCACACTGTCCTGTGCTTATATTGGGCAATAAAATTGACATACCCGGTGCAGCTGGTGAGGAATATATTCGACAATATTTTGGACTTTACGGACAAACAACAGGACAGGCACCGGTAAGATTTATAAAAAAAATGTCACGATTAGATTATACGTAAATCCGTTCGATAATGTTTGATAGTTGTCAAAAATCTCTAGTACTCTATTTATAATACAAAAATTGATTAAGTGTTGTACATAGATATAACGAATATGATGAACGGTTGTTTCCAGATACATGTGTAATTTGCAATTCATTCTATCAGATCCCAATTTGTCCACAAGGAGTGCTGTTCATCAAGTGCGTTTTGCATGTAGGAATTAGGAATTAAAGTACTATACTTTAAATACCGAACCTTTTTAAGTTTGGCTTTCATTTATTATATCAACTTCATTTATTAACAATTTTATTATGTTGATGTAGCAAAACGTAAAGGAATCAAATCAAAGACCTATGGAATTATTTATGTGCAGTGTACTAAAACGGCAAGGATATGGGGAAGGTAAAATATAACGTTAACTACAGTATAGGAAGTAGAATTTGGAAACCGTTCTTACTTACATCGCCATGCGCACATACTGTACATGTACATATATAGCTTTTTCTTCCTACTCGAAGTTTCACGCAGACTGATTGAATCCTGCGATTGGCTGAATTATTTTTTTTATGCGGAATACAAAAACTATTTATAGATTATATATAAATTACGCTCCTTCACTTTGGTGTTGTTGAGCACTCTGTGGAGTTGTTAATGCATGGGTATCTATATTAGTGATAATACAAAGCTCGCTCCCCTTCAACCTCGTCCCCAGGGCCTTTTGAGGAAAGATGCGAAGGGCAGCAAAGGCCCTGGTAAAGGCTGGTGAAATAATCCACAAATTGTGGATTATTTTGTCACGTGATATATCGGAGCAAATACTATACAGGGGGGTGCGATCGCGGATCGCTTTAGCTACAATATATTCGTCAATATTTACACCGAATCGACAAATAAAGAACAAAAATCTATTTTAAAATGAAAAAATCTGTTAAAGTTCTTCCAAAAATATTGAATAAATTTGAAATTGTCTTCAAATTAGTTCTGAGAACCTTGGTTGAACTTAAAGGAGATCTATTAAATGACAAAGCAACAGTGCAAAACGAATGGATCGATAGAAGCATTTATAATATGAATTACTGACGCAAGGAAATTAATTGCTGCCTCGATTGTGAAACAGATATGTAAAATCACTTTAATTTAATAATATGGACTCTCAATACACCATATCCATGATCATCAAAACATTTAATAGTTATTGTTGCTACAATAGATCTTTCTTGCAAATGTCAATATCATACAGTATATTTAACAGTTAAAGAGAGTACAAGACCCAAAGAATGTCTGAAAAACAAGGAATGTCAACATCGTATGCACTTGGAATTTAAAAATGCTTATGTTAGCCATATTCCCTGAGTATAACCTGGTTGACTTCCATGGTTAATTAACATTTCCTGAATTTAATTGAGTTGAAATGTTTTATTTGATTTTCATTCTTATCCCAAGAACATTGTGAACACACATATAGTGCTTTGGATTTAGATTTCAAAGGCCAAGCTTCAAAACAAATGTTGTGATCTTAATGATCAAGCATTTCCAAACAATTACATGCATGAGGGTCAAATCGGACAGGAAGCCTCCATATGCTTTATCAAGGCTGAATAATATAATGAGATGGAATTAATTTCCTCATTATACTGTTAACAAGCTCTTGCTTTTGTTTGTAATCAATTACACAAATTACTTTCCAGAACATTATTTAATTAAGGAGATTATTTGACAAGTAAGCAGGTACATTTTTTCCTGAGCCACAATTGGGGCAATTCAGTGTCACTCACAACATACAACAGGCAGCTCAGCATCACTCACCACAATTGACTGTTCAATACTGTGTGCCTCAGTAGGCAAATCAATAATCAATATTTTGCTCAGATCAACAACAAATATCAAAATTGAACTCATTCTCAAAACATGATACAATAACAAGGGGTCTCTTATGGACAAATACAAGACACCTGGTGTCAAATGTATCAAGTGACAAGATTATTCATCTCTTTTAATTTAAATACATTTTGCCGCCTTGTAATAAAGTACTATTTGTTTTGGGGACCATCAGTTGAGCAATTTCAAACATTCGCAGTGTATGCTTTATCAGACCTAAAGGTACTTGGCTTCACCTCGTATCTTTATACCTGATAAAACTATAGTACATAAAATAATAACTATGATATTTAGCCTGAATATTATTATAAATGTAGGAAGGATATTATACATATATTCTTGATGCTCAACATTATCCGATAATCATTTGACTATTGAGAATTGTGTGAATTCCTGAATTACTTATTGTTACAGACTGTACTGACCTCTTGCAATTATGGTTATTAACCAAAATCTGACAATGTCCCTAGTTAACCCATTGAGCTGCAATGTGCCCCAGTGTGCCCTACTTACTGAAATTGACTGATTTGTGGTTTATGGGGTTTTTTGTGGCAATTCTTTGGGCATCACAAGTGCATTTGTATATCTTAATACACTGTGAGAATACAAGTATTAGTATTTAAATGACACAATATGATGTAAGTTACTGTACCTTTCAGGTATATAATTTGTATACAGCATCAGTGGTGTAACTTAACTTTTTTGACCACTTGCCCTCAGGGCAAGTTGGACATGAAAATTGGTTGCCCTGACTAAAATCCACTTGCCATCAGGCAATGGGGTGCCTACGCGGGCCAGTATAAATTAGAGAGACAACATATCCACACATTGGACTAGTGGCATTGGCTATGTTACTGCCTCAGATCTAGACTACCTCAGATCTAGCTTTGGCTCACATATTAAACAAAATTTGAGTCAAGTACACTTATTTAATGTAACACTAATAACCATTATTTTTTTTATTAGTTTTACAATAAGAAATTGAAGGCACAGACAACAGAGAACTAATAAAGTCCCAAATTAGGTCCTGCCATAAATTAAGTCCTGCCATATTTCGTTATCATATCATGAATAAACATTTAATAACCAAAAAGAGAATCAATGCATAATATAATCAAACAATTTAGATGAATTTGATGCAGATGATTTGCCAGCTTGAACTAATGTCGTCGAACAGCCTTTATTCTATCCGACAATAATAATATGAACTGAAAGCTGGCCAGCTTTTTGTGGCAAAGCAACTTGCCCGTTCGGGCAACCAAGAGGAAACTTTTACTTGCCCATCATGATATTCACTTGCCCCGGGCAAGTGTTAAGTTACACCTCTGAGCATAGTAGTTGCCATTTGGCAGCTGTTGGTCTGGTTGAAGTGCTGAGATAATTTGGGGAGACCCATGGCATGCTCTCTCAACAGTGAAGGTTCAAAAACACACATGCCGGAATGCTTATAGAATACCTCGCCATTTTTCCGCATTCATTGACACATAAATAAGTACAAGAATCACTTCAAAATAGTTTAAGGGTAAAGTTTAGAGATTAAATCATATGAGTATGTTAGTTTGGTTCAAATTTGACTGGGGTTTTTTGAAGAATGAGGCAATCATATTAGATCAATTTTGAGTAAATTGACAATGTTTACAAGGAATTAATAGCGGTAAGGTGTGAAAGTTGTGGGTATTCTATAGTTGTATCAAAAAAGTGAAAAACCAAGCTAAAAGCCCCAAGAATACCTGATTGCCACAATGTCAAAGAGCATAATTGCTGACTAAGAAACATCTATTAGACCATGTACAGTACTTGAGTCTTGTGATAATATCAGTGATATTGCTTTTGTATTATACAATATACTGTAAACTTGCTGTTAACATATTATATTATTAATATTCATGGTTGTCATATATCATAAAATCAACACACAAAATTCACACACAAAAGTTTAAAATAGTGTATATTGGTATAAAAGTTTAATAAAAATGCATACATACATAACCCATGGTCGGCATGGAATTTTGTCACTTGGCACAGCACTTTAATGTTTTTTAATGTTTGTCCCACATTAAAATATATTGAGTCAATGACAGTGCAACTGTTCATATTAAAACGTTCTAATCACATTTTACATGCACATTTGTATTCAGTAGTAATCTTTTCATAAAGGTACATCAAAGTCCCAAATTAAATTCTTCACTGACAGTATGTTATTGACACCCAAACGATAAGTATTATAAAACACGCTTCCAAGCTGAAAAGAAATATTTACTGTTGTCAGTCAGTGTTTAGCCTCTTCTCTTTGAATCTTGATCTTCCACAAGTATTGCTGTTGATTATATTGCATATTTTTTTGAAGAACATCGCAGACTATATATTTATTTCCACTGTCAGTTGAAAAGTTTATCATCAGTCTCTGGTTTCAGTCGCAAAAGTTTCTATCGCCCCTTTGCACGGCCATGTTTGATAAAATCAAAGCGGCCCGCACCCCCGGTTTGAAAAGTTAAATATTCTGAAATATTCAAAATTTGAAGCATCACGTGACCAGCCTTTACCAGGGCCTTTGCTGCTTCGCCTCCTTCCTCAATAGGCCCTGGGGACGAGGTTGGCTCCCCTTGAGGTCGATTGGGCCTTCTGGCCCCATTATACACTCTGCGCGTAATATTGGTTTATTATAGAATGAATTTGTCGCGATAAATTCGGTAAAATCAATCAATAAATAGCTTTGCTAAATATCAACAGTTTTGTGCACTCTTTTATTTAATACGAAGAAACCAACATTGTTTCGTGAACCCAAACACACCTTTTAAATATAACACACTGTATAAAGGTAGAAAATGTAAATTGTGGCATTTACATGCATGCATGCAGTAGATGACATGCAGCCATTCTCTCCCATAACATGAATATGTGTCACTCGCCGCAGAGTGACACAGGTTCCCCTAACCTGTGAAATGTCAGGTTACAGATTTGTGACAAGAGTTAAAATTTGTAATTCACACAGGAAGAAAGGTAATTGTTGTACAATAAAAACTAGAATCTATACATGTACGCTTTCAACCTTTGTTGACATTAATTAACAATTAACTATTTGTTTAGGATTTCGATGGCTCGCCCAATTTATCTAATGGTATGATGTAGGATAGAACTGATGATGGTTGATGGTAAAATATCATTTACAGTATATACTGTGGAAAAACCTGCCTCACTACTGTACGTCGTTTAAAACGAGTGTATTGTGATAATATTCCTATAAACAATCATCTCCAATTATTTTAAATTTGCTGTAATTAAATAATATGCAGTAGTAATTCTACTATTTTGTCGGTGTTACTAACAATATAGATTTCTATTATTTTGGATATTTCAAATTACTCTGTTATACCCAGTGTTGTAACGAGTCACCTATAGGTCGAGTCACGAGTCGAGTCATTTCAGTTTCTGATCGAGTCGAGTCAGTGGCTTCACTCGAGTCGAGTCAGCAGTTTCACTCGAGTCAAGTCGAGTCATTGGTTTAAGTCGAGTCG
>CACRXK020003611.1:0-15997 GCA_902702795.2 Paramuricea clavata | reverse complement strand
CTCGGCCGCGCGCGTCCTCCCTAGGCCCTGGAACATACGGAACCGGAAGTGCAAGTAAACTTGCAGTAGTTTCTAAAGCGCATGGTCGCATGGGAAACTTTAGCACCCGTAACAATTTTCAAAGTGAAGTATTACGAAGAAACGAAGTATTTGCGTTGACATACTGTATGTTGATAGAATAATTTTTCCTAGCTAAAACTGCTCAACTTCTGCGAAATAGAATTTCTCTGAGAAGCCAATCAGATCTCTCGCTTTAGTCGCCAAACCCACAGCCTACTTTTCAACGAGTGACCGAGTGAAAATGGCTCTGGGCAACACTGGTTATACCTGTGACCAAAATGTCACGTAAATACGTAAAATGCACTCCGTTTGTTTATGGTTATTACTCATAATTATTATATAGTAAACAAATTGTTAACGATGCTGTAACAATGTTGCTTGCACATTCTACAACATTGTTACAGCCTTGTTCAACTATTAATATGGATTTTTGGCTTTATTTATACATTTATTATAATTTTTCGTTAGTCGTAAAGAAAATTCAATCCTGAACAGGACTTTTGAACGGTGCCATTTGATAATATTTGTTTACCTAGTCCTATAATACAATATTTTAGTATTGCAGAAATGTTAGTTCACATGATTAAGGGCGGACAATTATAAAAGGGAAGGGGTGGGAGGAAGCTTCGGAATTTATTTTCGATTGTATGGATATTTCTGTCCCCCCCCCCCCTTCCCGTCACTTTTCTAATGGTCCGTCTCTATAAGATTGCCGAGACATCTCACCTACCGGGATTCTTTTTGTTTTTCACGTGTGCTTCAAGTACTAGTACTGAGATTACGTTTACACTAGAGTGTAAATCCAGAATGTTTACTACATTTACACTTCAGAATCCGGAAACGTTTGTGGGAACTTTGTGTCCGAATTCGAAAAAAATATGAAACTGGAAAAAATTCTCATGTAAACACTTTCCGTTACGGATCCGAATGAATTTGCTCCCCATATGCATGTTTTTCAAAAATGCCTCACGAATCCGTATACTCGAAAAACAAATTATTACGAATTCACAGAATTTTGCTCTAGCGTAAACGTACTCTATCTGTGATCATTTTGTATTTTAACATACCAAAATTACCCTGGTAAGACCACACCTCTCGGTAATCTCTTAGGATCGCATCCCTATGATCGCATCCAGTGGCTCTGTAATAGACGTAATGACTGTACGAATTCATGTAATTAAACAAAATACGAAACAACGTTCATTCCAGTTTCGTTGGTGTCATAATTAACTCCTACCACTAAACTGTATTATTTAAGAAATAGAAAACGAGTTGCGTGCGTTTATGTATAGGTTATTTTGAGGCAACGAGGGGATATGTGATTTATTCACCGAGGCGCGCACACTTATTTTTCACCCAGCTTGGTTTCCTTTGTTCTTATATCGGGGAATGTATTCAATATTCCCCTCTAATAATCCCCTCTAATAGTCCCCTCCGATATTCACCTGCAATGTCTTTGCAGCACAAAAAATGAGAAAAAACAACATCACGGATCGGCTATCGCTCATATTCGACGAGAGAGTGGAATAACTGTTTTATTAATATTATATACACAAGGTCGGAATTCACAAACTTTGCTTTTCGGTTATTTTCAATATTTTTCTATTTTGTTTATCTTTTTATCTTCGCTCTTTCGGCCGATTATTTTTTCAAAAATATATATTTTTAACCATTTTAAATTTTAAAAATTCATTTGCTAACCTGTAAATAATTTGTAGGAATTTTTTATTGTGTTTTTAATCCTGTAAAGGCTATAAAAAGCAAACAACTCGCAAAACGTCGGAAATTCAATTTGAGCCGCCATTTTGTTTTTCTCTACTAGCTGGATATGAGCTAATATCCTTCTAGTAGAGAACCAATCAGATTGCAGAACACCTCATATCCCAGACCAGAGACCTTGTGTATATAATAATTATAACTAGGGAGATGCTAAGCATCCTGGGGCGAGCTTGAGCAAGAGCAATGATAGCCAGCAACTATCATGCAACAATGATTACTAATGTCAACCTTTCTTGTTTCCGCACTTTAATTAATTAAACTAACATTGGCATTGCAATGTAGTGTCGAAATTTCAAAGGCAAAACTCGTAGTATTATAAATGTTGGGAATTGTATTTCTGTCCATGTATAAGGCCTGTTCTAAACGTCGCATTTTACATTTGTGCCGAATGTATTCAAAACAATAGATAATCAGCTGAAATGCCTCAATATCCATTGTTTTGAATGCATTCGGCGCATGTAAAATGCGACGTTTAGAACAGGCTTTATATTTGATATTGTGTTAAAACATATTAAACACGTTATTGAAATCACAATCTTTTCAATCTTTCATGCATGAAATATTGAAATAAATAATATTATTATAGAAATGGTTGAATGCATGGTTTTTGGCGCGCGCGCTAAAAATAGCAGATACATACATGGCACTGCATGCATGTAAACAAAACATTTAATACATGCATGCAGAGCCGGATTGCAAAAACTTGCAAATAAGGTCTTTTTTCATAGTCTTAGAGACGAATAACAAAATTACAGAATATTCGAAATCGAAATCGTAGGAAAAGTTTCGTGTACGTACGTACAACCGACCATAATGCACTGCGCTTGAGCTCGATGAGCCACCAAACTGTGGGGCTCGCTCAGGCTCGCCCCAATTATCTGCGCCCCGCTTGGAAACAAAATCAACAAGACGCCTGCTCAGGCGTTCACACTGGCCTCGCGATTGGTAAAATACCATCGCAATATTCTAAAAAATAATTTGAAACATATAGATGTTCTTCACTTCTTGACGACCGTGACGACCGTCACTTCATGATCACAAACATTCAGAGGATGGCACAATAAAAATCCATACAAAACCAATAGAGTTCAGTGAGAAAAGTTCCAGCGCATGCGCAATGAAATGTTAAAATACGTCCCACAATTACAGCGTGTAATATTTGTAACGTAGTTAAATACTAAATTGGTTCTGATTAACAATGTGTAGAATTGGTCCTAATCAGCGTGAGCGTATTTTAGCTAAATTGCGCAACCTGAGCCCACGATGCCGCAATGGAAAGTCGCACTTGCGACAACAGAAAAAAAAAACACACGAAAAAGAGTAAAAGACAGCATTTTCAGCAAGGGCATTCTGTGACACTGGCTAGCCAGTGTAATATGACTGGCCAGTGTAATAAATACTCCTATATAAAATCTAAAAGTCTTTAATTTCCAAAGTGCAACAAGCGATTTTTACTCTGAACATGCAGAATTGTTCTTTATTAATGACGATTATTATATATTTTGTAAAATTTTCATGGACCTAGTGTTAGCGGTATAGGGTAGGGTTACAGGATTAGGTGACTATAGCTGCTAAATGTTGTGAATTCAGTCCCAAAAAACACAAGACTTGTGTAAAAAATACTTTTACACAAGACTTGTGTAAAAATACTAAAACAATTATTCGCCTCAGGCTTAATTATTATCGTGGAATATTCACTTCGACTTGGTCTCGGCCGTGAATATTTCCCTAGCCTGAAAACATACCTACGTTTCGCCCGCCCTAAAATTCCGCGAATTTTAGGGCGGGCTAAACGTGGGTCTGTTTTCAGGCTAATATTCCCCCGATAATCACCTCGCCTTCGGTGAATAATTGATAAATGTACGAAGTTGTTCTGAATTGTCGTCAAAATTTGCTGCAAATGTGCTCGAGAATTGTGATGTAATACATGCAACTGCAGACAATTGCATACTACAAAACAATGGAAACTCCGAAGAAATTCATATTTTTAAATTTTAATTCAACGTTTCGACTACTGTTGAGTCATCATTAATTCCTGATGATGACTCAACAGTAGTTGAAACGTCGAATTAAAAATATGAATTTCTTCGGAGTTTCCATTCTTTTGTATTTTATTAGAATACTCAGTGGTTATCGAAAATTTTGCATACTACGCAACGGTCATATATAATATATGTGACCTTCCATGCATGGTAAAACATACGTTAACGAATTTTCATTAAAACTAATAAAAGGGGCCAAAAAACTGATTGCGAAGTTTTGTACGGCTTGAAGTTTCTTAAAGATGCGGTAAAGTCCGTTCTGCGCATATATTCTGCGCATCAAAACATTCCATCAGTGGGGGAGCAACAACACCGCGGAAAAACGTCTGCGCATGCACCAAATTATGAAAATATGGCGGGGAATTTGAATATCAATTTCTAAAACAAAACATGCTTATTAATTGGTCAAAAATTAGTAAAACAAACGAGAAAATATAGCAAATGGGTAGACTAGACATTAATTGAAAGCGTCCTGGCATTTAAAGTATGGAATGAAATATAATTCATGTAAAAAATTGTTGATTTTAACGGACACGACTTCGAAAATTTTTGCAAAATTATTCAAAACAAAAATTCAAACTAAAAAGTTAAGAAAACTCTCGAAAAGTTAAGCTTCTTAACCCACTCAAATTGTAGAATAAATCCTAAAGTTTAATTATTGTGAACACGAAATTTTTTATATTTGGCGACACAGTTTTTTTTAAAGAAATGTATCTCAAACGAAAATTCGGAAATTGTCGTTGCTTAGTTGATAAACAAAATGTTTCAGACGATAAATTTGTCAACAATCACCTTTAGTTCATGTTCTTGTACAATACAATTTCTTGAACCTTCTGGCTGTATTTATTCCTAGTTTTTAGAATGACATGTTTATTTTTGCGCTCGAAATCTGGCTGTAAAGACGCACAATGAAGTCACTCCTTTTTACCGCCATTTTGAGCCTTCGGAAACGTTCGGAACAGCTTCTCATCAAGTTCGCAATACTATTACAGGTAAGGTTGACGCATGCGCAGACGTTTTTCCGCGGTGTTGGGAGCAACCTTTGGAATGTTGTTAATATTTCGCTCTTTCCGAACTTTCTTGAATTGAATCTCTAGTCTGTATTCATTTACAAGCATAACGAACCAGAAAAGTGTTAAAAATTCAGTATAATATATATCTAATCATATTTTACAACTTGTAGCACTGAGTTCAAAATGTAAACAAAGCGTTTGTTTACATTACGGACTTTACATCACCTTTAATATTCTTGGATGAAGTGTTAATAGGCCACACCGTAGTGTCACTGACCAAGATGTTTAAAGTCTCCGTGAAATGAGAACTTCTATTCTCGCTTTGGTGTGACAATAAGCGATTGTTTCCAGCTATGGATCTAATAAGCCTTTTTCGCAGACGTTTGGAACTGTAACAAGGAGTGAGTGTGGTCAGTTGTTAGAGGCCACCTCATGGTCTCCATCTTCAGTTAGCATTGGTTTTACTTCAGATATCTTCCATAGGTCACGGAAAGTATACCTGTCATCAGAGAACGATTTATTATATACGTAAGAGGACACAAAATAACAGGGAGGCAGTCTAAATGTTTATTTTGTCTGCCTGAAAATGTCGTATCGGCAAAATAACGGTTTTATCGGCAAATCGTTTCCGTAAGCAGCGAAAATATTAGAGTGGTTCGGATGAAAACGTAATACTTTAGCAAAAATTTAGCTAAATTCACTAAAATTACGGAATAAGTTAACAAATTTTGATGTGCAGAAAATTTTTGGTATGTCCAGAAAAAATTTTGTATGTCCGGAAAAAAAATTGTGATTATTTGCAATATTTTTTTGGGCTCAACAGAATTTTTTTAATTTTTGAGATTATTAAGTATATACTAAGAAATTATTCTGTAGAAAATAAAATTATGGCGTCACCGATCTCGTTTTCGCGTTAGATCATTCAAAAAGCAAAAATATCCGCCATCTTGAAAGTCATTGTTGCGATAGCAACCAGTTGAGTAACTTTTGTGAAAAATTCAAACCTTTTAGATGTTGTTTCACATCAGTATGATACTTTTTGTTTTTTTAACAAGTAGTATAATTGTCCAAAAATACGGATCTAAATCGTGAATTTTCCATTTTATAAAAATACTGTATTTATGAGCCGCCACCTTATTACGTGGCAAACTACAGTAGAACCCCACTTCTCGAATTCCCAAAGGGAAGTGAAAATTGTTCGAATTGTTTGGGGTCGGTGTTGGATTTCGTTTATTATGTTAATAATTAATAAGGTATTTGTTATTCATCACAATTGTGAGCCATTAGGCATTACGCTGTGCTCTAAAGAACTTACAAAGTTCAGTAATGTTACCAAGTTAAACACTCCCTATCACGGTAACCTGAGTAGGCCTGATCGCAGGTTACTATCATAGTGTCAGCTAGATCAGTACTGATCGACGCATCTTTGTTGAACCTTTTATCTCTTTATCGACTTGTGTTTCCTTTATGTATTATATACCGTTTAAATTGTTGTTCTTCCGACTTGTCAATGTGCTATATATGTTCTGACATTTTGAGGTTTGCCGATCCACGTCCCAAAAATACAGTTCAAGTTAAATTTGACCAAGGGAAAATGAAATTTGTTCCAGTTAGCGCGAAGAGTTCGAGTTATAAGCGAGTTCGAGTTACCTGGAGTAAATTACTGTAAAAATTGAGTCAAATCCTGCAGAGGAAATTGGATTTACTTCGAGTTATCGGGAGTTCGGGTCATATGCGAGTTCGAGTTGGCGTGGTTCTATTGTATCTCGGCAAAATTAAGTTAATTAAGCAGCAGATTTTGATGATCAATACTGTTCCATTTCAAAGACCTTCTGGCTACAGACTGATATTTTACGTTACCACAGCATAAATTCACCGCAAACCGCCTTTTGGACATTATTTCTGTTTAAAAGATGCCCATGGCAATGCATGTGCTGTTTGTATGCAAGCAGAAAGCCTGAAAGCGAGATTTTATTTATAAGCTCCTCCCAGACTAAACTACTTCGATGAATATACATTCTCATGCCTGTTCTTAGTCAAAACATCTTCAGCTACCAGGAGACATATATTGGAACATATCACCGTATTACTAGTGTACACCCTCCCTTATATACTCTGCAGTTAAGAGTTAACATAAAGAAAGTTAAGAAACAGTAGCAAAATTGTTCGGTTTAGAAATTGCTCAGTCGAGTTTCCCAAACTGAACTTTTTTACGATGATTTCAATTAATGTTACGCAAGAAAGGATGTTTTTGAGAATGCTCTTTGCGCTGTTAAATTGCCGCGCCTTTAAAAGGAAATATTGAATCGCGTAATATTTTGCATTCAGGCGAATTCAGATGAAGTAATATTTGAGTATATAATGCATATCGTATTTGCTCTTCAACGCAGGCCAAGATTCGCGGATTGCGAAAATGCTATCCGGCGTCGTAACTGTCTTTGTGATTTTGTTAGTTACATCTTCGCAGTTTTCAGGTAATTGTTTCTTTTTACCTTTTCTACGAGTAGATAATTATATGAATTTATTATGATTGATGCATATAATATTAATAACATTAGCTGTTACGCATCATTGACATATCTTTATAGACCGTACTTTCATAGTAAAGACGAGTTTAAATATTCATTTATTTACATTTTAATTAATAAGCCTTCTCGGCGTCGTTTTTGTGACCGAAATTGGATAGAATTTTTAAGGATTGGGGAATCTTACTCGATATAACTCATTCTTGAAGGGATCCCTTCAACAATTACTTTTATTGAGTGAGATACTCAAAAAAACTGATATTTACCCGTATTACATCGTACATTGCCATTGGTATCGCCTTACATGCAGAGCTTGTGGTTCGGAGCGCGACCGAACTGTCTATTTGTAGCTCATGCAGTTGGTTATAGCGCTGCACTGGAATCGCAGGACCGCAAGTTCGATTCCTGCCAGAGAACTGATTGTTCGTCTGCTCCTCGTTAAGTCTAATAAATGTATAAAAATTCCACTCGAAATTTCCATCAATTACAAATCCCTTTAACAAATATAATTTTTAATAAATCTGAACGAGGCATGAGAAAGCTTATTATGACACACATGAAATCATATTCTGTAAACCATCCGTATTATGAAAGTGGTATACATATATGACTGTCTTATTCTTCAGGGCTTAGGGCTAAGTTGCGAACTCCGTCCATACGAAGGGAAGGAGATGTAAAGAATTGGAAGGCATTATGGAAGGTTTTAAAACCCGGACAAAATACATTGACCCAAAATCTAACGACGTTTGAGAAGATAATTTTCACTAATGCTCGGGAGAGAGGTAAATATAGAAAAATCAGTAATGCTCTTTATTTAAACAATATCCGATCGAATTCATTTATTGCCTCGCTCAATTCACTGACCTCAATTGCATTTAAAAGTATTTCGCTTCGGGGAGGAGAGAGGCACACTTAGAAAGATTACAGGAAACATCGAAATCTTGAAAGTTTCTGCAGCAGTGTAATCTATAGTACCCAGATCAGGGCTTCAATCCTTAAATGCCATCGACAGCAATATTCGTCATTAATTTATTAGTCATGGTAAAGGACCTGTAGGCAAATCTCCCAGGTTGAGAAATCTCGCAATACTGAGAAATTTAATTTTTCCTTCAATCTCGCTGTATAAATTATCCAGTGTTTGTAAATTAATCTTGAACGGTCTGCCTGTGCCGGGTAGTGCCAATAATAAGCAAAATTTGGGGTTGATAGGGATGCTACTACCTTCGCTCCAAACGCTGAAGTTCTTCTTGTATTTTTCAGGTAGTTGCATCCCTATCAATCCAAAGTTTGCCTATTAATTACCCAGTCCCCGTTACCTCCTCCCTGCCCCACACGCGATATAAGTACCACTTTGGAATACGAATTTTTGCTGCGAATTTAGGTGGATTTTCTTCTTTCGACGGATGAGAACGAGTGGATGAGTTATGAATGATCTGATGAAAGTATACATACACTCAGAACATTCATATAATTCACCTACTTGTTCACATGCATCAGAAGAAGAGAATCACATGCACTTAAAATTATAGGCCATTCCAAATGCCGGAGATTTTAGTTTTCCATCCGTCCTCAGACGACTCCCGAATTAACGAACTTATGCAAGGTTTAATCTTACATGACAATTAGAACAGCCTTAAGTTTTACACTTCAAAAACTATAAACTGCCAATATTAGAAACTTTAAGCAAGAAGTTAGAAGAATCCAAATGCAACGACGAAGCGGATGGACATTTAATAAGCCTGATTTCCATTTGGTCGTAATGTTAACGTTCGTAATAATAGAGTCACGATCTTTCTCAATGCCGGGACAGTTTATAATAGTTTATTCCTGTAAACCACATATAAATCATAAGTATTCTCTAAAGTTATAATCACTCTGTGTATTTTTACGGTTCTCAAATGTCGTATTTCGGCTGATGAGAAAGATCGTGACTCAATTTTTACGAACGTTACGACCGTATGGAAACGGCTTTAGTCAGTAATGACAATCATGATATTGTAGAAAGTTTTAAGAAATGATTGTTTAAAAGATCTCTTAGATGTCGTCGTCGTTGAAACATTAGACAGATTTAGATCGAGGACGCGGACGTCAAAGACGACGTGAAAATGGTGTGTTGTGCCCATGTATGGATATGCCACGCCATTTTCACGACGTCCGTGTCCTCGATCTAAATCTGTCTATTCTGTTTGCAACGGCAAACACAGATTATCACGTCTTAATTGTGTACAACGGCTACATTTCAAGCTGGAACAACAGTTATTTCAAATTGAATCCTATGGACTCTTCTCAACCATAAAATTAATCCTTGTCTTAGTATCGGTATTAAGTGCATACGATGGATAATAGACGATCGAATGGCTTTCCTTGCAATCATTTAGTTCAACGAGTTCGTTTACAACCTAGCGTTGCCGTCCTATATGCTTTTATCATATCATTATTTATTATTTGAAATACAAAAACAATACTAATTTTGTCATGATCTGAATTCAAGCTAGTTAATTAAAAAACACGGTTTTCACAACAATACACATTTTTGACATTATCGTATAACAACTGCTGCTTTTGCATTGCATTGTCCCATTGAAACGAGTGCGGATGACCAAACGGTCAGAATTTTACCGCTGACCTTGATGCGACGAGTCATGAAGTTTTTCAGTCGTATATTCCCTGGAATATATATCAAATAATGTAACGAAGGCGTCAATAATGCTTAGTCTGGTAGACGTGCTGGACGAGGAACTAAATTCTATTGGAATGACCTTAAAAAGGTGCCTTAAGTGCCTTAAAGTGTTTTTAGTGCCTTTAAAATAAAGTCACTCGAGATTTTGGCCCATCTCGGAAACCACCGCCCTCATAGAAATGTCGTTAACCTACACATGTTATGCAGGTACATCAAAGAAAGACGATGGTTATGTGCTATTTCAAGGTGACATTAGATTAAAAAGATCCGAAGCTCAACTACTTTTTAGCAAGGCTAAGAGTAAGCGGTCAAAGCGAGCTGTTCTTAAACATTTCAAAGGAAACAGATGGCCTAAGAATGGTTTGGTCTACGAGCTTCATTCATCTCTAAGCAGTAAGTTGATAGTGACTGATAAACATATACGTTGGCACAATGCATTTATCTGGGTCCACAGAGCTGTAACACACTGTGTTTTATATATAGCGCCCTGATTTATCTGCGGCAGATATCAGAGACACGTTAACATACGATATTTGAAATTACATTGTTAGTGGAATCTGATCCAGACGACTGACCGAAGACTGCATGATGGAGACTTATAGTTGCCTACGAATATATTTTTCCTTGATCGTGACCGCAATCACAACCATAGAGATTATATGTAGGAATATAGAGTGGACATTGCAGGAAAAGTTCAGGCAAACCAAAGGGACAAATTGAGGCTTGCTAATGGGGGTAAATTTGAGTTTACCTGGATGTAAAACCAAGAGAATCTATTTTTCCACCTTTTGGCTACAATTTTAGTATTCATTCCTGAAGGATACACCGCGCTCTTCAACATCGAAAAAAGCACTTTCCACCGTTTGCAAAAAACATGTTTAATTTGTATTAAACGTCCAGGTATATTGTTGATTTTGAGCTTTTAGTCCTTGCTTTAACTACGTTAAAATTAGAAAAAGTCGATGTTTTCAAAGTTGTATTTTTTCCGCAATTTCTCGTTCCTCCTTAACATCGCGGCTTTGCATCTGGGAATGAGCATTTACAATCGGCCAGCGAGATTTTAGCTAATCATGCAGAGAGCGTTATTTTTCCCCATTAGCTAGGAAGCTTCAATTTGTCCCTCGACTTCCACACAATGCACACTCTATCCTTTTATAATCTCTATGATTACAACCCTAACCGGCCTAACCACGACCAAAACGCTATTGTATGCGAAATATGTGGACGAAATATTTGCCATTCACGGAAAAGGCATTTGATTGGTTCGGCAGCCCGCTACCGTGCGAACTGTCATCGAAAATCGCCTTTAAATTAAACAGATTTCAAATGCAAAACTTCATGAAATCTGTTTCGTCAGCCACGCATATACACAAGACTTGCATGCGTATATTACCGTACTTGCACTACACGCTCAAAAATCTTGAAGCTTGTCGAAACATCTTTTTGCGCACTGCATGCTTGTTCCAATTAGTTGTTAGCAAGTCTGGAAGAAGTTGTTATCTCCTTGAAACAAGTTACGTTGATGAGCCAAACAGACTTGCAACAAGTTGTTCCAACAAGATCTGCACGTACAAAGTTGTTAACAAGTTGATCGATCAAAACAAGCTCGTAGCGACATGTTAAGAACAACCTGTATTACGCCTGTATTCTAAAGGTCACTCGCACTCAATGAGTGGAGGTTCAATATGAGCTTCTCTTGAGTGCCGGTGCTGTTTTTGAATAGCTGGAGGGTCAGTGTCGTACCTTACTATGTGACTACTCACCCTCCAGCTATTCAAAAACAGCATTGACACTCAAGAAAAGTTCAGATTGAACCTCCACTCATTGAGTGTGAGTGAGCTTTTTAGAATACGGGCGTTAATCTTGTTGGAACAATTTGTAATTGTAGCATACATCCTTTATACCGTCATCAACCTTGTAACAAGTAGGTGATAACAACAAATTCAAGACTTGTCGACTTGTCACAACAACTAGCAACAAGCAGTGCAAACACATTCTGATATCGGTTTGACAACAACCGACCTTGTTACAACTTACTTGCAGATCTGCATTGAACAGTAAGTTACGTTTTAAAGGATACTATAGAATACCGAAAGCAGCCTTCCCTTCTTCATACCTAATTTTAGCGTGCAGTGATAACCAATTTTTGCGGTGATAAAGTGAAAGTGTGTATAGTGACACTGAAACAGCAATAATGTGCAGTAATAACATTGGTTGTGATAAATTCGTAACAAATAGTGCACAACAAAACGTTAGAAATAATTTATATCACTTTTTGGAATGTCCTAGTATTCAACTTAATTCTTAAATTAGCAAACTGAGTTTAAAGTCTTTCCTTGCAGTTTACATGGAATTCAGCTTGTTTAGCTAAGGATGATAGCAAAAAGAAGCAAGTCTAATATGTCAGAGGTGATTCAACAAACTCACCTAAGCAAACATTTTTTTACGTTTATATGGTTGTCATGACAACCAGCTAGTTACCCACTAAAGTCTTCAATTTTCTTTTGAAGCGTTTAGTTTAACTTTTGTAAATACCTAATGCACAGTAGTTGTAGATGCATTAGTTCTAGATGTAGATGTAGATGTAATAGTAGTTAAGTATTTGGACTGATTACTAGCAATTACGCCCCTGCTGTAAACCTCTCCAGCTTAGTTTGTACTGCGTGATGAAATAAATGCCATCTATATATATATATATACCGGGTGGCCCAAAAAAAAGTACTCCTGTTTGATTCGTAATAACATCTAAACAAGTATAGCTTTTAAAGAGAAATAACTTGCATCAAATAGAGGAAGGACTAACTTAGACTTTGATATATTACAGTTGTATTTCACTTAAAAATTCACGGAGATATTAATCTTTAAATTCGGGAGGATATTTCTGGATGTGTCTGAAATATGCAAAAATCGGCGTATCAAATATTAATCAAGATTTGCCCGACTGAAACATGCACTATTACCAGTAAATAAATGACACTTGACAAATTGTTTATTATGAAACAAAGTATTATTATATCTACAAAATACAAGCAAGATTCATTCGTCCGAAATTCGCGTGTGTTCCTAGCACGAATACGTTTCCTTATTTCATGAGACCACTGCATCGCGAAGGATCGTCATTGGATCGTTCGTAGTTCTGAATTAGGGCATGCTGTCACAACGGAATTGTGAAGCTCTTCTAACTTCTGCAACGTTCTGAAATCTTGTTAAGAACACCCAAACTCTTTTGCCGTTTCTTAATCTTGGCAAGTTCATGGAGTAAACTGAGAATTATATGAAACACAATCAAACCATACAACTCCATAAGACATAACAATTAAGCAACTCCCCAGAGACATGCAACATTTTTGGAACAAAACGTAACAAAATAGTAGCGTTGATACGGTGATGTGTATTTGCAAAAAGCAATATTATTTCCTTCAATAAAGAATATTCATCCTGCTCTAACCGAGAAATAATCTACTCAGTCTGTTTGAACCTATTAAAAACATAAAAAAATTAGGCTATTTAAGAATACGAAAAATTTAAGCGCCTGCCTTCCATGGTCAGTCTTTCATGTACATTTAAGTTTGCAAAGACCTAATATTAAATACTTGCATAATTTCGAACGTTCATATTTCAGGAAACAATGAGCTAAGACTTACATGTAAGATGTCTAAATCTACGCCATATCCCTTACAAACCTTAACGATAATTCGCTGAAATACAAGTTAGCCTAATATGTCATTAAGCAAACAAACGCTGGAGTTAATATTTGATATGCCGATTTTCGCTAATTTTAGACACATTCCAAAATATGCTCCCCATTTTTAACATTAATATATCCGTGAATTTTTAAGTTAAATACAACTGTAATATATCAAAATCTAAGTTAGTCCTTCCTCTATTTAATGCAAGTTATTTCTGTTTGATAGCTTTACTTATTTAGAAGTTATTATAAATCAAACCGGAGTACTTTTTTTTGGGACACCCGGTATATATATATATATATATATATATATATATATATATATATATATATATATATATATATATATATATATATATATATATATATATATATATGGCTAGGAATTCAACCAGATCTTCCCAGACTTCAAGCGGTAGAGCATTTGCTCAAGGACAGCCACCCACCTCTACCATCCATTGGCCAAGTCAAAACCGTCCTAAAACACCGAAATCCTAGGAAAGCCACTGGGTCGGATAATATTCCTGCATGGTGTCTTAAACGGTACGCAGAAGAATTAGCACCAGTGGTCCACGATATTGTGGTTGCAAGCATAGTTCAATGCAAATATCCCACCTCCTACAAGCATGCAATCATCAGTCCCATACCAAAGATCCGTCCACCCACAGACCTAGATAATGACTTCCGCCAAGTTTCCGTGCTACCACAAGTAGCAAAAATTATCGAGAAGCTACAGCTCCAACTCAATATATCCAGTTTCAAGATCAAAACAAACCAGCACGCTTTCACGAGCGGTCACTCCACCGTGTCTGCCCTTACCTCCATATCTCAGAACTGGTTCGACTCAACGGACAACTCCTCGACCGGTAGACAAGGTGTCCACGCCCTATTTGTTGATTTCCGGAAGGCGTTTGACTTGGTCGACCATAAGATCCTTCTGGACAAGCTTGCTGATATGAATGTAACAAGGAGTTTCTGGTTATGGATAATGAGTTTTCTGGAAGGAAGAACACAACAGGTAAATCTCCAAGAAGTACTATCCTTTACTGCATCATGCCTAGCCGGCGTCCCTCAGGGATCTGCTATCTCGCCGACCCTATTCAACATACATATTAACGATATGGAGGAAAATGTTTCTGAACAGGCATGTGTCAACACAACCAAATATGCGGACGATTGCACCATGGATACGTCCATAAGATTAGGAGAATCTAGCGATTTGCACGACAAAATCAGCTCTTAACTGCAATAGAAAATTTAAAAAACAGCGTAGAAAAGCAACTTCAGAAACAAAATGCTTCAAAATCTAAAACCAATCCAAAAAGGCCATGTATTTATGGCATCACACCAACTTATGAACGACACCCACACGTCGTTGAACTCAGTGCAAAGTTGGGCTGTGGAAAATAAAATGGAACTGAATTCCAAAAAGACTAAAGATATGTGGATTAACTTCACCGAAGCACCGCCCCCTCTACCACTGCGTATAGGAGATGCTATCATAGAAAGAGTCGATAATTTCAAACTCTTGGGAACCTGGTTTCAAAAGGACCTGAAATGGAATAAACATGTCGAGGAGACCACTCGCAAAGCAGCTAAAAACCTGTACTGCCTACGAGAATGTAGAAGAGCGAATCTACCAGTCGAAGTGGGTCTCACCACTTATTTAACTAAAATCAGGCCTATCCTTGAATATTGTTCTCCAGTGTGGGGTGGTCTGCCACGATATCTAAAGGACGAATTGGAACGTGTGCAAAGGAGGAGTCTACGAATTATTGGCCTCCCGCATGGTTACCTGCCAACTCTCGAAGAGAGAAGAATTGAAGCCACATCGAGAGAACTCGATACTATCTTAGGTGATCCAAGTCATATCTTTTATCAACGAACTATGGAACATAATAAACATAACTATAATCTTAGGCGTAGAGACGGTATATTTAAATACGCACCTTTTTCAGGCACTGAACGACACAGAAATAGTTTTATCCCATGAGCAATGAGACAGGGGTTGCATTAAAACTTAACTTGGTTTTTATTAACTTTTACTAATTCCCTAGACTTTTAAATTTTTACTCCAAATTGTACATATAAAAATTTCCGATAGTTTGTAAATATTATTGCATACCTAGTTATGATCTTCTCTTTTAATAGACATTGTTGTAAATCCATTGTATTTTTAAACTAAAGATGGATCAATAAAATCATCATCA
>CACRXK020003610.1:0-35335 GCA_902702795.2 Paramuricea clavata | reverse complement strand
CCCCCGTCCATCCGCCTCTTCCCCCGTCCATCCGCCTGTCTTCCCCGTCCATCCGCCTGTCCCCCCCGTCCGTCCGTCCGTCCGTATCCGCATTTTTCAATTTTCCTGTAATTTACATTTTCGGCCGTTTCGTTTCGGTCGTTTCGTTTCGGTTGTTTCGTTTCGGTCGTTTCGTTTCGGTCGTTTCGTTCCGGTCGTTTCGTTCCGGTCGTTTCGTTTCGGTGGTTTCGGTGGTTTCGATGGTTTCGGCCGTTTCGTTTCGGTTGTTTCGTTTCGACGTTTCGCCTTTTAGTACATGCCTTAAGAAATGGCGGAAAATATTTAATGCCGCGCTCATCTTGGAGGGACTGGTTCTACGGCGGATAACTGCTGGACAATCTCGTTCCCCGAGCCTGCGATCCTTGGAAAGGAAACGAAGGCTGTGGGATAATTGTAATTTCTCATAATGAAATTTGCGGTGACTTACTTGTTTTCAAAATCAGAAAGAAAATTCTCATACAACTGAAAAAAATACAAAATGATTCGCAAACATATATTTTAAATTTTTTAGTTTTTCTTACAGGACATGTAAATACCGTACCTGTTACAATAAAATTTCCTGACATACATCTAATAATCCTCCATTGGTTGCAAAATAATTATTTTTGTGACAAATTCCAGCAACTTTAGTGTCAATTGATGCCACAATCTAGAATGATATTTTGTAGAAAGAACGGTGAGTCCACTTGGTTAACCCATTTACTGGCGGTACTCTGCTAATATATAAAGAGTAAAATTGTCTGGCATTAAACAGAGTAAATACTAAAGTAGGGCCCATTGCCAGTCAGTGGGTTAACCATTGCCAGTCAATGGGTTAATAAGAGACATTGGCAGATAGGTTTGTTAATGTCTGTTTTTATGACAGTCGTTTGACCAGTATGACGTGCTTTTAGGAGCTCCGCTTTATTTTTATTCTATTGATTGGTTTGGCTTTATATCTTGTGAATAAGTCGAGGAATTCGTTTTGATAATGGCTGAGGAATTGCAACTGGCTTGGATGGGAGATTTCGACTCACTGAAACAGTTTGTCAGTGAAAAACTTAATCTAAACGGCGAATGGGTTAGTCCAGGAGGCGATAAGAAATTATTTAATGATGGCTACATATCTATTTCGTGGCGGAAAAATAAGAAAGCCTTACTGATCGACGGCGATGATCGGGATAAATTTAAGAGTAAACTCTGCAGGATGATCTGTGCGAACGACTTCAACAAAGGGAATATGTGCGAAGAAACTAAGACTGTGAATGTTGAATGCCGGTCCGCCTCTCCTATCCGAGCGCCGCTAAGCGAGCTATCAACCGAGGTTGAAGGCATTAAACTCAATGTAACGATAGCAGAGCGGGAAATAGAAGTAAACAAGAGTGCTATAAGCAAAGTTGAGAGCAATCTACACGAGATAAATAGTGGTTACGAAGATCTTCGTCTACAGTTCGATGAATACAAGAAAATAACCGAAGTATTAATTCAGAGGGATAGGTTTCAACATTCGACAACATTTGAATATTCAAATGTGATCGATAAAGTTAATCCAAGCGAAACTAAACGGTACCAAGATGAAGTAAGCCGACTCGAAAAGGACCTTTCTAGTAAGAGGGAGAAATGCAAGCGCTTGGAAGCTGATCTGACCTGTTGATTTCATACGTCCTTTTCAGGAAAATCCGGGACGGAAGCCACCCCCCTCGATTGTTCGATCCCATCAGCGATCCCCAGAATGGCTAAATCACCTAGTCCTTGTCCGTCAATTAATGAACGCGTAATTAGTTCCAATACTGCTGATATTAACTATCCAAAGAATATTAATATAATATCGCAGCGAAGTAATAAAAATAATTTGAATTCTGTTCCGACTATTGAACTTGTTTGCAAAATTCCTACTAGAATTACAGTTCGTCGAAATAATTTATGTGCTAAGACAAGGCCGAGAACTCATGCAAGGAAAGTTAATGTCAACAACTTAGTATGTGTAAATTTTGTCTCAAATCCAAAACCAGATATGTTACGTTTTGCAACGATTAACGCTAGATCACTAAGAAATAAGGTAGCTGTATTCTCCGACTATATTGTTGATCAAAATATTGATGTTTGTGTTGTAACTGAGACTTGGTTGAAGGACATGGACACAACAAGCATTGCAGGCGTTTGTCTCCCTGGATATTCATTTAAATCATTTCCCCGTCAATCTAACAGATCAGGAGGAGGCACAGGCGTAATGTTTAACACCAATTTATATGTCTCTCTTTCTGATGGTGGAGAAACGCAATCCTTTGAATATTCAGAGTGGAATTTTTCCATACTTGAATATTCTATTAAACTTATTGCTATCTATCGTCCACCTTATTCCGTTGCTCACCCTGTTCTACCTGGAAAATTCTTTGAAGAATTCTCAAACTATTTGGAGGATATTGTTCTATGTCCAGAAATTCTATTGATTACCGGGGACTTTAATTTTCACTTGGATGATACGGTTAACAGAAACACGATAAAATTTAATGAGATGCTTGAAGCATTTGGCCTCAAACAACATGTTTGTACTCCAACACATTCGTCCAATCATACACTGGATCTATTGATAAGTCGATCTACAAGTGACATTAATATCCTTTCGATTGAGAGTACTTTCTTTCTGTCCGACCATTGTTTTGTAGAATGTAAATTATCTATTCCCCGTCCGAATGACTCCAAAAAGCTAATTTCTTATGGTGAACTGAAAAAGATTAACATTGTTGACTTTAAACTTGATCTAAGCAATGTGAATTCACATTGCGAAAACATTGCACATCTTGATGAATTAGTGCATTGCTATGATGACGTACTTTCACGTATTTTAAATACCCATGCTCCTGTCCGAAGAAAGCTAATAAAAGTTAAGCGTCCAACTCCTTGGTACAATGACGAACTAAGACAATTGAAAGTAAAGCGTAGGAGACTAGAGAGAAAGATGCGGAAAACAAAATTAGAAGTAGATTGGACTGCCTATCGGAAAATATGTAACCGATATTGTTACTTGTTGAATAAAGCCCGAACTGATTATTATACTTCCCTTATCAATGATAGCTCCAACGATCCAAAGAATCTTTACAGAATTGTGAGCTCCCTTTGTAATACACCGCATGAAGATCCCTTACCACCTCATGACGATCTTGGTCAATTAGCAAATAGGTTCAACGAATATTTTTTCCGCAAAATTGAATTGATTAGAGAAAATGTGGACAGTATCCATGTCGATCCTCCGTTGGTGCATTACCGTAATCCTGAAGTCAAATTAAAATCTTTTGAGATACTTTCTTCCCAGGATATTCGTGATGTTATTATGCAATTGTCCAGTGCCAGCTGCAAGCTTGATCCGATCCCATCATGGCTTGTTAAAGTCTGTTGTCTGGAACTAATTCCCTCTATCACCAAAATTGTAAATTTATCCTTGCAGGAGGGTCGTGTCCCAGATCACTGGAAAATTGCTTTGCTGAAACCAAATCTGAAAAAGTCTAGCTTGGACCCAGTATTTGAGAACTTTAGGCCTGTGAGCAATCTGTCATTTCTTTCTAAGATCACTGAAAAGGCAGCCGCCAACCAATTGCTGAACCATTGTGAAAAACATGCACCTCTCCCTACCTGTCAATCTGGCTTCAGGAAATATCATTCGACAGAGACGGCTCTGCTAAAGGTGCAAAGCGATATTCTTCTGAGTATGGATAGGCAGGAAGTGTGTTTTCTTATACTCTTGGACTTAAGCTCAGCGTTCGATACAATTGATCATAAAACTATCATTGACGTATTGGAGTATCAATTTGGAGTGACGGATAGGGCTCTTGAATGGATAAAATCATATCTATTGAACAGGAAACAGAGAGTTGATCTGGATAACAATTTTTCTGAAGACTGCGATGTTAAGTACGGAGTGCCTCAAGGGAGTTGTCTTGGCCCCATACTTTTTCTGCTTTATGTATCCCAACTATATGACATTATTGACAGGCACTTACCCTCTTCTCATGGATATGCTGATGACACGCAACTTTATGTATCCTTTCGCCCAGATTGTGAAGATAATTCAGAAAGTACCCTAGCCATACTGGAAGATTGTATTTCTGATGTTCGTACTTGGCTGTTGTCTCACAAATTAATGTTCAAAGATTCGAAAACGGAATTTCTTGTAATTGGTACACCACAACAACTTTTGAAAATAAACATTGAATCCGTTAACGTTGGTGGGGTCCAAATTAAGCCGGTTGACAGTGTTCGAAATTTGGGATCTTGGTTTGACAAGCATATGTCAATGTCAGTTCATGTAGGCAAGATGTGCAGTAAAGCATTCAGAGGACTTTATAAAATACGACAAATTAGAAAATTTTTATCTACTAATACAACGAAAACTTTGATACATGCTTTCGTGACATCACACGTGGACTATTGTAATGCTCTGTTGGCTGGCATACCTCAGTATCAAGTCCAGCGAATGCAGAGAGTTCTTAATGCTGCTGCTAGACTAATCTACCACTGTCCAAGATTTTCTCACATCACCCCAGTCTTGAGATCACTTCACTGGCTACCGGTAAAATTCCGGGTGGAATTCAAAATTGCCTTACTGGTTTACAAGGCTCTTAATAACATTGCCCCTATCTATATCTCTGAAATGCTTATCCCAAAACAATCAAGTGATCGCTGGACATTACGATCGGATGGTCAAGGTCTATTATACATCCCGAAAACAAACTGTAAGACTCTAGGAGATCGGGCTTTCGCACATGCTGCTCCACAATTATGGAATTCTCTGCCTTTGGATGTCAGGAACTGTGAAAACATTTCTGTGTTTAAGAAACGCTTGAAAACATTTCTTTTCAATAAGGCTTATAACCCTTTATAGGTTGAGACCATATTGGATTCTATCATTCTTATTATAGATACATACATTAATGTATATTCTAATTGTATACAACACCATGTTTTATATAGCATATTTAATTCTTAATATATTTAGATTTTTATAATGTACAGCGCTTCGAGTATATAATATAACCTATGCGCTTTATTTAAATGAATAAATTATTATTATTATTATTATTATTTGTTAACCCATTTACTGGCAGTATTCCACCACTGACAAGTAAAATCGTCTGGCGTTAGCTCATTACTGCGCAAGCTGTTACAATGTTCCTACCCCTATAAGCGGCAAGCAATATGGCGGATTCTTCATTGAATTCAAAACTTTCACAGAAATGGCAATATCTCAGAAATAGGGTTAAAATGATTTGTTCATCATGAAAAAAAGCTGTTGACAAAAGCTAGCAGTGTGGATTACAATGGTCAATGTTACAAACACTACATGATTGGTTCATTTTCAATATGGATGTGTTGACGGGAGGTGATCCCAACAACTCTCATTCATTTTCATCATAATTTTTTTTCCGGTAGCTATTAATGGCCGTTATAAAAATACCATATACAGCAATTTGCATTCAAGCACAAACCGCAAACATTTTCACGCGTTTGTTTACATTTGAAACGGGGCGTTTACCGTCGGAAACGAAAATGTTTCACTGCTCATGTGACGTGTTACAGTGCAAAGCCTAATTCAGTTATTTTTCATGTTTTGATGTGCTTTCGTGTACGTTTCAGTATTGCCAAGCTCACGATATTGTAAAAGCGACCGAACTTGTTCATATTCATACTTTTTGTGACTAGAACGTATTATCGTGGGCTTGAAATATTGAAAGGGTAGGGATAAAACGCTGAAACTGAATCGCGGAAACGGAAACTGAAAGCGGAAACTGAAATGGGGGTAAAACGCTGAAATGGGGGTAAAACGCTGAAACGGGGGTAAAACGCTGAAACGGGGATAAAACGCTGAAATGGGAGTAAAACGCTGAAATGGGGGTAAAACGCTGAAATGGGGGTAAAACGCTGAAATGGGGGTAAAACGCTGAGATGGTGATAAAACGCTGAAATGTGGATAAAACGCTGAAATGGAGATAAAACGCTGAAATGGTGATAAAACGCTGAAATGGGGATAAAACGCTGAAATGGAGATAAAACGCTGAAATGGTGATAAAACGCTGAAATGGGGATAAAACGCTGAAATGGGGAAATTTAATCGAATTCGTTGTTTGCTAGACCATTGCGAACGGCAATTGACCATTTGCGTAATAGACTAAATTTTGAACTAAACAAGTCTAGACAAAAATTTCATCACAGCTTGAAGGAGCATCACAGAATTAGTAATATTCCAAAGTTTCGTTCCAAAATGTTGTAAAATGCGGAAAATATAGCCTTGCGAAATTTGCAATTTTCAGTCATTTTAGATTACAAACGGGAAATTGACAGCCCCAAACCCTTCGAGGCTGTCAATTTCCGGTTTGTAATCTAAAATGACTGAAAATTGCAAATTTCGCAAGGCTATATTTTCCGCATTTTACAACATTTTGCAACGAAACTTTGAAATATTACTAATTTTGTGATGCTCTTTCAAGCTGTAATGAAATTTTTGTTGAGATCAAAATTTAGTCTATTACGCAAATGGTCAATTGCTAGATAGTATACTTCAAAATAAGGTTTCCGTTTTTATATCAATTTTTAAAATAAGTTGGGGTTAGGTTAGGGTTTAGGTTAGGGTTACTGGGTAAGGGTTAGTATTAGGGTTAGGGTTTAGTTTTATGTTAGGATAGTTTTTTCTACGTTATATGACGTCAATGCAACAGCCAGTTTATGCACCTCGGTCAGCATCAGCAACGCCACAAGGATCCCAACAGGTCCCATTACCTACCGCTGTCAATCCTCCAGTAGGAACATTTGTTCTTAGTCTTTTGCAGTGTTGTCCTCCTTTAGTTCGCACCTGTTTTGGGTGTTCCCAATCGTTAAAACTCGGCGGGATTATCGCAAGTCCACCGTATGATTTGACGATTATTACACGTATGAATAGAGGTTTTCCTAACCCTAATACTCCTGATGGACAGTTGATGTTCAAAGAACAAAATGTATATTTCTATGTAAATTTGAGTTGCCTCAAGATGAAGCAGCCATATTTTAACCCTGCCTGCGTAACTGTACCAAATTGGCTGCCATATTATTTAACCCCAGAACATGTGCGCTTTTTACGAGAGTTTGGTGCTCAAATTTGACGTGGCATGATGTCGATATTGCTTTGTTTTTAGTTTGTTCAGTTAGTTTGTTCAATTCTACACGGCCAAAAACGCTGAGCCTGCTGTACTGCCTGTACTGTACTGTACTGTACTGTACTGTACTGTACTGTACTGCACCGTACCGTACCGTACCGTACCGTACCGTACCGTACCGTACCGTACCGTACTGTACCGTACTGTACTGTATGCTGACCTGTTTTTTACAGTTAACAACATTGAACAATATTATTCATCTTGAATGGGGTGCAACAATGCTGAACAATATTGTTAACATTCGTGAACAATAGGCGTAGCACATTATTGTTGCAACCTGTTTTTATCAACATTGCAACTACAAGCTCATGATTTTTACGCGTGTAGGCAGGAGGAGAAAAACGTTTTTTCCGATTTAGACACGTGTCCTGACGTCGACAATTCCCGGGAAATTCCTGTGACACCGGTTTTACACCCAAAATACTAGCCATATGGCAGTGTGAAGATAGTATGCTATCACAAAAAGTTGAGTTTTATAGGCAAATTACATGTGTTCGCAATGGTCTAGCAAACAACGAATTCGATTAAATTTCCCCATTTCAGCGTTTTACCCCCATTTCAGCGTTTTACCCCCATTTCAGCGTTTTACCCCCATTTCAGCGTTTTACCCCCATTTCAGCGTTTTACTCCCATTTCAGCGTTTTACCCCCATTTCAGCGTTTTACCCCAATTTCAGCGTTTTACCCCAATTTCAGCGTTTTACCCCCATTTCAGTTTCCGCTTTCAGTTTCCGTTTCCGCGATTCAGTTTCAGCGTTTTATCCCTACCCTGCATCAAGGCCGGATTTTGAGGGAAGTGTGGAGAGGTGCGCACCTCCCTAGAGATCGTTTTGCACCTCCCCTGAGAATTTTTCCACCTCTCTTGAAAGGTCATGCACTTTCCCTTGGGAAAGTTTCAATGATGGAACAAAGTGAAAATGTGATGGTTGCTTAGGATCTACACTTTGTGACGTAAGAAAGTTTTCTCTGTAAAACTGAAACAGTGATAGCCATGTCAAGCACCCTTTTAATGCAATGTTTTGAAAGAAACAGTGTAGCAATTATAATGAAGGGCAAGATTGGAGTCATACATTCATAATTCATTAATACACTGGTACATATTATGTACACTACATGCATACCTCACCTCGTTGATATTGGCCTGTTCTACAATAAGCCCTAACTTTCCATGGGAGTTGTGAGGTAGACCGCTGCACCTCTCCTAAAATTTTTGTCCACCTCCCCCACTATTTTCACCAAAATCCGGCCTTGATTTGCATCTCTTTGCCTAGTTCTAAAATTAGTCTATAATGGGAATTGTCTATTTACATGAACATGAGAGACTTTTTATTTGACTTCCATTTATGAATATTAAAGTATATAAATATTGTTATTTGTTGTTAAGTTGTTTTGTGATACATTTTAAAAACTACTGTTTTTTCAAACTGGTAAATATTTTCAAAGCCCCCCTTCTTTCGTCTCTCTGTATTTTTTCAAAGCCCCCCCTTTCCAGTTTCTCCTCAATCCCCCCTGTACAATAAATAATGAGCGGTCCCTAAAAATAAGGGGTTTGCAACAGCAAAACAATTGAATGAATGTGTATATTCAAAATTGAGTTAGAGAAATCAATAAAAAAATATTTATAGTAAATAATGCAACTTTCTACAAAGCTGCTGTCAGGATTTCCAGTAGAAGCAAGAAAAAATTGCACACCCGAGATTTAAAAATTTAATAGTAAATATATAACTAAGAAACTATATAACTTTCCACACTGGGAAGCCGACACCTGGTGATTTTTCAGGTTCAATCCAAAATATTTCAAAAAAATACGAAGGGAAAGGTTGCCTTCTATAAGGCCACATAAAAAAATAGTTGGTTAGCATCCTTAGCTTTTGCCAAAAAGTGGGCGGGTTTTTTAATTATACTAATTTTTAACGCCTTGGTTTTAGTACATTTTTTATATATTTCAAAATATGATTTATACCATCATTTTCGCACATACAGTATTCTAGAGCAAGTTTTTATTTAAAGATTTACTATATATTTGGAAGTTAATATCTTGCACATTTAAATTTATTAACACAATTGACTACAGACATACTACATATATTAGAGCCCATTGATCAATAAAAGTTGTTGTTTTTTTAAAATAAAATTAAAAAATAAAAAAATTCCTGAGTGGGGCCTTTTTTGTGGGCGGGCGAGGATGCTAACCAACCATTTTTTTTTACGAAGTTGCTATTCGTACTGGGGTGTGGCACCTGATTCTTACATTTTGTAAACTAGTACTATAAAATAGTTTTTGCAACAGCTTTCAGTGAGCTTG
This sequence comes from Paramuricea clavata, assembly GCA_902702795.2. Classification (NCBI taxonomy): domain Eukaryota; kingdom Metazoa; phylum Cnidaria; class Anthozoa; order Malacalcyonacea; family Plexauridae; genus Paramuricea; species Paramuricea clavata. Next base: position 25,829 of record CACRXK020003610.1, on the reverse strand, counting down.
CAAAGGCGTTGCCTGTGTGCAAAGCGAAACAAGGTCGGGTTCGGTTTAGTTTTAGCCGTTGGTTTTCTGTTTGACTTAGAAATTTTTCTTGAAGTATTTAACTCTCAAATAGTTTATTAGACATTTATTGGTTAGGGTTAGAGAAGGGTTTGTGGTCTGTTTATCTTAAATATTCCGACTGCAGTACGAATAGCAAATCAAACTCGGCATGCTGTTCCAGTACAAATACCCACTTCGGTTTTTTATGTGGCCTACACGGCTAAAAACGCACAGGTTGTTCCAAGTTGATATCGACAGGCAGGAACAATGTTGTGCGGCAAGTTGTGGCAACTATGAACAAGTTGTCAACCATGTTGTTCCAAGAACTTTGTTACAGTTGAACAATGCTGCAACAACATGTTGACAATACTGTTCATGGTGGGCCGCACAACCTTGTTCACACCTGTTGATATCAACCTGGAACAAGTTGTTCATTTTCTCAATTTTTACGCGTGCAACCATAGCAGCCCAAAAGTGTGTGTAGAATGCATCAAATGCTTCCAAATGTCAATCATGTCAATTTATCTTAAGCTCGCCCCATTCCTCTGTCATTTGTCGCGCGCCGCAAGCACTCAATGAAAAGCATTGTTCATATGAGTGCTTGCGGCGCGCGACAAATGACAGAGGAATGGGGCAAGCTTAATATAAATTGACATTTGGAAGCATTCTACACACAGTTTTGGGCTGCCTATGGTGTAACATAATATTTTTACATGTGGTCATAAGGTCATTGGGCCATGTGATGTGGGTCTAATTTTCAAAATCTCACAGGGAGACACCGCCCCCTCCCCCTTTAGTGAGTGGTACCTTCAGCACCATATATTTCCTTTAAAACGCCTCCTACTCAAAATTCTAGTGGGAACCTGCTGTTGTACAATTTTAAGAGCTTTAAATAAACTTTATATGATTATATATGAATACTGTAGATGTAAAAAAAACTATTAAAAATACAAAAAGTGATTTTATGTCACCTGTCTCAATACACATTTGTTCACAATGTTTTCATTTTTTCGACGTTTTGAGCCCATGAGCTATTAAACTTTAATTCTCAAAAGAAAATTTAAAACGACTGAATAAATTTTGACGTTTTCTCAAACCTTGAACTTTTGGTTGAGGAAGGTTTTCAAAAGTTTATTACTTGAAGTAACAGCCGGGGTCTGCGGGCTCAGTAATTCAACATGGCTGCCACGCCAGTTGTGAATGTGAACTTTGATCAATTTTGTTAAAAACATATATGTAAACTATGCCTCAAACAGGAACTGATACAGAAATTAATGAAGCAGTAGAGTCGTTTATTTCATTTTTGAAACAAGGGTAAGTTGAAAGTGCCAAATATCAAAGTCTATAGCCCACCAATCCCAATTGGCCAACTCACTTTAATATTCACCCAGCCTGGGCCAGACTGTCTGTTGACTCTGTTAGACTGTTACGGTGTTTTATACCATAGGCAGCTCAGCAAATAATGTAGTCACTTAAAAATGCGTTAAACGTTTAAAAATGCGTATAAAGTTCGTCTGACTTTGCTATGAAGCGATTTATTGTGTAGCTCATTAAGTACCAGGGTGCATTCCATGTAAACGCCACGCTGAAAGTTTTAAAATACAATTTTTTTTACACCAAGAAATTTGAAGTCTCACGCCAGCTGATAATAAACTGAATGTAGGACAATAACATTAAAAGCAAAAAATGTCGCTATAACGTAAAACAGAATAATTAAATGCGATAAAAAAATCGAGAAATGCGCCTACTAGCTAAATAAACAATTTACAGTATTCTTTTTCGATAACGATACTCGAACATTGTGTTCAGTTGAATACGTTTTAGCTTTAAGAATTGGAAACATTCTCATGATTCGTATTTAATGTTAAATAAATAAAGAAATGTATGCCGGCGCCGCGGTGCTGTTACGCCAACATCCTAGCGATTGTACATTTGTACGCTGTTATGCCAAGAGGAGTACAACTCCACGCTGGAGATCTCCGAACTTTTGTGCACGGAATGCACCCTGGATTAAGTATGCAGATTCAAATGTTTATGTCATATAGTCTGTGCTCAGTCAAAACGGCCCTAAGTCAAAATGTCCCCATTTGGATTGGTTGAAACGGCCCCGCTTCCGTATATGCTTATGGTAAGTTATGTTGCTAAACAACAGAAATAAATCCATTGCAAGAAATCACAGATACGCAAAGGTGAACATTTAAAGATAGGGTACAGTCTGGTCTGCGCATGTGCACATAGGAGTTTCCTGCCGTGATATAAACACTTTAATTAGGTTTTTATTTCATTTTATGTTCTTGCGAAGCCTGATTGTTGTATCTTGATAATTTATTATACTGTAGAAGCATGAAAATATAAATAGTTGTCGAATAAAGTTCAATATTTTGAATACCGAAATGTAAACAGAGGCTTATACATACGGACTGTAATACTGTATCTTACCTTTAACAATTATTCGCTGAAGGCAAACGCGAGCTAGTGATTATCGGGGAATATTCCCCGAGAAGAAGTTGAGAATATTTGAATATAAAAATAACTCTGTACATAGTTTGTTCCCGTATGGAACTCGTCGAATACAAAAAAGATCAGAATATCACTATCACCAGTTCTTTGAGTGGTGTCAGACAATAAAAATACCTTTTTATACGCTGTATTTTATCACAACTTTGAAAACAATTACAATAATTTTCACGCTTAATTTTTCCCCACGCGACCACTCGGGTCCAGTCTTTTTTGCTGTCCTAACGGGGGGAGAGGTAAGGCTAATTTACTTATAATGTCAACATTCCAAAACATCCCCCTCCCGAATGTAACTACATTCGTACACACTGGAAACGTGAAAGTTTATAAACACTGACGTTCTCCTAATCATTGTCTCTCTAATGGGCACAATGTGTGTACTGTCGGATGTATTTGTGGTCTTCAACTCGAACCTTCACCACTCTTATGAGGTCATCAGTGCCTCGGTACGTCTCCATGGTATGGCCACTCGGCGCACTCGCCACGCTTTGCGTTCGGCTCAACCAATATGACGACATCGCCTGCAAGTAGCTCTCACTTAGGATTGAACCACTTTCCTCTCACGTTGAGACTAGGTAGAAATTCCTTGCGCCATCTTTTCCAAAACTGTGTTATCAATTGTTGGATACGTCGTCAACGCTTCTTTGGGTTGAACACTTCATCTGGGCCGGTCTCGGGAGCGCTGTCCACCTAGATGTCTCAACTGTCCACCTAGATGTCCCACCAGGAAATGACTAGCAGTAAGTGGTGCCAAGCAGTGGAGGACACTTTACGAAATATTGGGCAGGGTTCGTGCCAAAGGCACAGGAAAATTAAATTTGAATCCCGGAAATGGCATTTGTAGCATTCTGAGAACACATTTTGTAAAAAACTAGGTTTTCAAGCTAAGCATAGAAAACACTAGGTTTTCATGCTAAAAAAACCCCTAAAAAAACTAGGTTTTCATGCTAAAGGACATTGGCAACCAAAATTTTTATTTGCTTCATCTGAAAGAGCATGAAAAAATAAGCCGGTTGGCCGTTTAATGCTCTATTCTATCTCATCTAGTTCCGAAGTTATACACAAAAATGTGCAAAGTATAAACTGTAAACTAAAACATAGCTAAGTTATTATTGGCTCAAATCAAATGAAATTTTGCATACAGATAGTACATGATGAGACGCATGGGTAAATACTTCTAATTTTGTTGTCAAGGCAACACAGTCGTTCCCAGGCCCCTTACACTGATTTTGAATAACTAGTTGCATTTATCTATGTGTATGTCATTTTCGAATTATTATCATGCAAGTAAACTTTTGGCATGCATAGGTATGGTACACATACTTCTGATATTATTTTAACCTTATCAGTACCTTGAATAAAGCTGTTTTATAAAATTGGCGCAAGGGGCCTGGGAACGACATTGTTACCTTGGCGACAAAATTAGAAGCGTTTTTCAATGCGTCTCAGCATGTACAATCAGTACGCAAAATTTCATTTGATTTGTGCCTATAATAACTGAGCTATGCTTCAGTTTACTATTCAATAAACATACTTACCCAACTAATGACGTCACACGTTGTGCTGAATCAGCAATTTATATTTTGCACATTTTTGCGTGTAACTTCGGAACTAGATGAGATAGAATAGAGCATTAAACGGCCAACCGGCTTATTTTTTCATGCTCTTTCAGATGAAGCAATAAAAATGTTGGTTGCCAATGTCCTTTAAAGTGCCTATGACACGAAATTTCACCCCAAAGGTTTATGGTTGCATTGTAAAGATCACTTAAAACGACTTAATAATTTCTTTTATAGAATTTTGGTAACTTGCTTCCTTTGCAAGATATTCAACTTTGTTTCATATGCAAATATCACCGGTGTGACATCACATCGCATAATGAGTTTTCAGAAAAGTATAGTTTTCTTGACGGATACGTATCTAAAAAACTTTAAAATTGCCCTAGTATATGTATCAATTTCATAACTGGTAATTAACCCTCTGTATCCCAAGTCATCCAGATTTGAGCTAACATACTAGGTGATTGGTCTCGAGTTCAGGAGCTCTTCCGCACCACAAATTGCCGTAAGCAACTCTTCATCTGTAATTTCGGCCTCTCCCAAGATTGCTCTGATGGCTTTTTTTGAACTCGTAATCATGCTCTCGAAAACTCCTCCAAAATGAGGGGCGGAAGGTGGGTTGAATTTCCACTCGGAAGGAAAAAATTAGGGGGGCGGAAATAAATTTGCCCAACTTTTTCGGATTGTGCCCGACCAGTGCCGAAAATTTTTTTTCCGGAACAAATTAATTTTGGCGACCTCCCCTCCCCCCCGCGTCACCAAAAAAATTTCGGTCAGTGTACCATTTTAGGGGTCCAAAAATTTTTCGGACATACCAAAATTTTTCGGAACATCATACAAATTTTTCAGACATCACAAAATTGACCACAAAATTGACAGAATTTCCCACAATCGACTGTGGAGCGAATATTGCCCAACTGGCTTTGTTTGCCCAACGGTATGCCCATGTTTATGAATGAGTCAGTGTCCAATGAGTACGCCGTCTCTAAATGGACTGCACGCTAGACATGTAAAGAGACACAGATATCGTTTCATTCGGGATTTTCCTCGTCCTTGTTTCGTTTGGAACGGTCCAGCGAAATCCGTACCGATTCTTTCGAAGGCTCTTAAAGGTAAGGTCAATCTCGATCTTGTTACAGACTTACGGGATGGTCTTTTGGGAGAATGACTGGGTGTCTCGTATCATATAACAAGTCGAAAGCAATTCGAAGTCAGCCGTCGACTCTCAATAGTCCGTCTTTGTCCAAGAATGGAGAAAATCCCAGTGGACTCTTGTCTTTTACTTTATCTGGAAAGCTGTCGGTTTGTGCTTTTCGTAGCCAGAACGTTCGGGCTTCATCGAATTCAGAGTTTTGCAAAACACGTGACATATTTTGCGACTGGGACGGGGATTTGCAGTTCTTTATAAACCGTTTTATCCAGGCCGTAACACGAACAAGACGCGTCCAGGACGAATATCGCTTAGGATCAAGGCGGTTCTTTCTGTCAACGTCTTCTGTTTCACTGGTTGCATGCGTTTGGACCTTTTTCTCCTCGTCTTTCACCACAGTATTTGCTGACGGATTAATAGGCTGTAATCTTTCTGGCCAAGACATTATCTCGTCCGTTAATAACTCGGCCTTTCCATCCAAGACTTGTTATGGCATAACTCGGTTGTTGAAAGCCCTCTGGTGGGTAGGTCAGCAGGATTGATCTAGCCAGGGATGTGTCGCCACTCATCGGGGTTGGAATTTCGTTGGATCTCTTCTACTCTGTTGGCTACAAATGGCTTGAAGATGCGGCTTTGGTTGTGTATCCAACACAAAACGTTTGTAGAGTCTGACCAATATGTTGCTCCGTTAACGTTCAGCGTCCCTGAAATGTTCGAGGACAAACGACTGGCTAGAACAGCTCCCATGAGCTCAAGTCTAGGTATCGTTACTGCTTTCAGAGGGGCGACACGGCTCTTCGAGGCAATTAGACGCGATGTAGGTCGGTGACCACTGTACCCACAAACAAGATACAGGACACGACCATGACTTAGGGACCGGTCATTATTTATGGCGGGGGGTGGCACCGAAGAGAAATGTTTTCCGTGTCAAAAATTTTGCTGACCCAACCATTAAAAAGACAAAAATTTGATTACCCAACCTCAATTTCTGGAACATCCTCAATGATTTCAATTTCGTTTGACATCCATTTTTTGAGAGTAAAACCTGCCCCATTAAGCTGCGGAGCTTCCTCGTTGACGAGTAAAATCGTCTGGCGTTAAACAAGTAAAAAAAGTGGGGCATACTGGGGCGCATTGCGGCTCAATGGGTTAATATACGATATATTTTCTAACTTTGTTAATACTTTTTAGACTTGAAAAAGTTTAGAAGTAGTTACAGTACGTGTATATCTTAACACTTTTTTGCGTATGATACGCATATCATAGGCGTAGCATATCATGAATATGTGAGCGTGTCATATGAATACGTGTATCATATGTATCGTTTGATACGCGCACATACGCGTGTGATAAGGCGTATCAACAGGGCCAACATTCGATACTCCCATATACGCATATGATAAGAATGATATGTGTATTGATATAGATAACGTAAATATAATACGCGTGTGTATGTAACAATTTCGCTTTCACTAAATCGATTTAAAGTGAAGTTACAGGGTTCGAAATAAAGCGTACATGTATCACGGACTGTCGCGTCAGTTTTACCAAAATGCAATATCAGTTTGACAAATAAATATTCACTTACTTTTCGAATACGAAATCTTCAAGTTAAGAAAACTCCGTTTAGATATAGTAGTGTGCCCTCTTCGATACAAGATGGAGATTACGTATTATATAGGTCACGAGAGAATTGTAACAGCGTTATGTTTTCTAAGATGCGTCCATATTCCGTATCTACAAACAGTCTGAAAGTAATGTTCACAAAGCAAGCGATGGCCCAAGTTATTTAATCAACTATTATTATTATTATCAACACCTAAAATCCAACTATAGGTTGATGTTTGTTGATTATTGTATTGTAGCTCAGTCTAGGGGCGGACCATTTGATTTTTGAGGGGGTGGGGAGTTGGAAGATTCAGACTGTGCAAGAATTTTTTTCCGCCCAGGGGAACAAGACAGATATTTTTTTCCTGTAAAAGTGCAGCGCAAGATATTTTTTCCCAATATATTTCGCGGCAGGAATTTTCACTGGCCAAGGAATTTTCACTGGCCAAGGAATTTTCACTGTGCTTTATTTTATATGGTTATGTCTTAATGTTCCCCACACTAAAGCGTGCAGGTTTACTTACAAAAAATGTATAACTGCACCAAAACCTAAAGCATGCAGGGATAGAGTAGAGTACTCGAAAATGGGGGGGTACAGTATATGAATGACCTGTAACCTTGGGGGGTTCAGGGGCATGCTCCCCCGAGAAAATTTTAAAATTTGAACCTCGGAAATGCTATTTCCTGCATTTTCAGCCATGGATTCACCCAACAACTTTGCTGTACTAAGCCTAAGGAACACTTACTGTCCTTTATTTTAAACAAGGGAAAATCACAAAATGAGCTTTGATTAATATGTAATAAAACAAGATTTCAATAATGCGATTTTTAACTGCCCTCCGAAACAACAATGTTCCACCAAATATAGCTCTGTAGCTTTTCAATCGTTCATACAAATAGCTTGTTGGGGATCGGGTTGCATCCTCTTCAGAATTTTTTAAAATCTAGACTCTCTAAACTGGCATTTTCGCATTAAAATCATCGTATATACAGTACGTTCAACTTGCATCCTGTAGATGGGCCTTTGAAGCTTTAATAGTTTGGAGCTATGTTATCAAAAAACGCACACAGACTCAACCATCCAAAAATACTTTTTCTACCATGCATATTAGATATGTATAAATAACTTATAAACTTGTACATATCTTATGCCCAGATTTTCTCAGGGGGGGGCAACCATTTTGCCAGGGAACGCCACTGGCTATCGTATGTTATAGACTCCAAAGGCGCCAGAATCCCTGTGATGTTGTCCACTGTTCACCCAGTGTTCTTTTAAGCAAATGTGCCTGCTCAAAAATGCAAAATCTTGCAAGCCTGTGGACACAATACTGAAGTGAAGAACGTCAGTAGATTTACATGTAGGAATTTTTTTTTTGAGCGCTTTCTTTTGCATGATATTTTTTTCCTCGATTGTATGCTGCATGCTTTTTTTTTTCTTTCTCCTTGGATTGCAGGAATTTTTTTTTCGAAATCTTCCAACCCCCCCCTTCAAAAATCAAATGGTCCGCCCCTTATACTTGTAAGTGACAATGTACTTTAATGTGCTACTTGCAGTTTAATTTTTACAGCTGCATAAACAGAATGACAATGTACACTACAGTAATAGTAATTATTTTATGAGTCCGAAATCATTAATCAAATGATGTTATATTTATGTACGTAATGAACTTCACTTCACCACTTCTTCTTTCTTTTGCTATGTTTGGTGGTATGTATTATAATTTATCTTATTGATCTTCCAAAATAAGTGATGTTTTGCTTCAATTCAGAGATTGAATCTTATCGCGGCAATTGCTGTAGAGGGAGAACAAAATGCTGTGGATCATTGCGGCAATGACGGCAATTTTTTGCCGTATAGTATAATTTTTAAACTCATGTTCACTGTGCATTACTATTTTGATACTTGAATTCAGATGTTGATCAAATCATCCGTAAATTACTATTTTAGTCTCAGTTTTCTTCGAAAAAAACCCACTAAAGAAATACGTAAACATGTTTCTAGCTTGTCAGCAATCCAAAGTCTGGAACAATAAAATTAAATTTTTATTACAGCAATTTGAAAAAAAAATGCCGTGGAAACTGACAAAATTGCCGCAGACAGCTGTTACGTTCTACGGCAATTTTTAACGCCATTGCCGTCAATTGATTTCAGGGAAATTCGAGGCCAACTTGAATTCCAATTGGAACATAACAAACATCGTGTTGGTTCGCTTGTACTTTTGTATATAAAATTTTTCCTGTGACCAGACGAAAAGTAGCCGGCGGTAAAAGTTCAAGTAGCCGGCGGAACTCCACCAGCCGCCGGCTTATTCTGAAACCCCTGTACAATAGTACTTTGATTTTCCATTTAACATACAAGCCTCTAGTCCTGGACTAGGTACATTTTGATTGACGTTGGAAGTTCGGTCGGACACAAATACACTCGGGTCGGACAAATGTCCGATGGTTTCCTCACTACGTCGGACAATTTCACGAATGGGTCGGACAATGTCCGTGACCGACCGATATTTTAAGGCCTGCCACCAATTTAATTAATTAAATAATTACATAATAATATCCAATGTACACCAATACTTACCCTTTAGCCTTACTTTTATTTCGACTAATTTTTCTTCCATTAGAGTGTGGCTTTGAGCTACACACTTGTATGTTTCACTGTCTATCCGTCAACATTACTTAGAGTCAATGTTTGTTCTTCTTTAATTCCTGTTCCAATGTTCGTTCTTCTTTGCCTGTACAACTGAAATGATTTTGAGGTGATTTTCGATTAAAATTTGAAAAAAAATGCACTCTACTGTAAGTATTAAATTGAGAATAAAGGTTTATATAAGAAAAAAAGATAATAAATGATGTCAATAATAAATATTTATTCAAAATTATTATTCATTAATTAGAAGCGGGGATGCGGATGCAAATGACTTGAATGTCCCCGAAGTGAAGCACAATTTCAAGCATTTTCTGAAAGAAATAATGACTTTAGAGCCTGAAATAAGCTCCAGTTTCAGATGTTTTTGGCTAGGTGGGATGCATGTGATTAAAATGTATGGATAAATATGGAAAAAATTAGGCGGGCTGACAAACATTTGCCTAATGTTCATACAATTCACGACACTGATCTGCTATGTAATTGCCAGTCATCAAACTCCCCAAAATTGATGTCGACATGGGGTACAACCTGCCCAACTATGTACAGTACCCCACTCCTCTTGTATGCCTATCTTGTATGTCTTGTATTTCTAGTGAGTTTGAGACATGTACGAGATGGCCCAAAAATTTCACATTTGTTTTCAAAACAAAAATTCAGTGAAAATATTTAAGTAAATATATATTATTCACATGTATTTGCTTGTCGAGGTATGTTTAGCCAAGACAATAAATAGACTGGAAAAGATGAAGGCGAAGTGAAATCTACACCGTCAATTAACCAAGAGGTCACACCGAGCCACCATTGGTTTCTAGTACTGATACGAAAGGTACAAAGCTTTATATTTTGCACTGTTTTGTTTCCTTTTTTGACGATAGTTGATGAGAAAATATTTGTTTCAATTGTTTGACTTGAACATTGACAATAAGTCATAGACATATTAAAGACATTTAATTAAGGGAGCATTCATTTTTTAGCTGGGGGGGGGTGGGCCGGAAGAACTGATGTCTAATTCCATGCGAAAACTTGGAACCCCCAAGACAAAAGTTGATAAAAAATTATGACCCCCTATTTTTTTTACTGAACATTTTTTGACCCCTCATCCTAACTATTAATCCACACGGTGTCGTTTCCATAGCGTTTCAGGGCCGTAGGAAGCTCGGGGGGCTGAAAGCGGGGGCCGAAGGCCCGAGGAAATCTTTAAATCTAGAGTCTCTGAATGCCATTTCCTGGCCTTTGTGGGAAGATTTGACAGAATTCTGATGGTCAGAAAACAGTGTTTTAGTATGTCGAAATTGACAATTTGGTAGTATTTAATTTACTATATATAGGCATATTTAATTTACTATATATTGGATAACTAGGATAAGTTGCAGGAAACTGTTGGTACTATCTTCATTCTTTGCAGTTTGTCATGGATAATGTAGCTGCTTAAAATTAATAAAGCTTAAAATTGATAAAGGCTGCATGATTTTGAAGTCATGCACTCCTTGAAATCATGCATGATTTTGAAATCATGCTACGGTCCTGCGTTTTCTTTCATTCATGTTTTCACACAAAAACGGATAAAAAGGTCAATTGACGAATGTCATGGAAATGTTTTCCTATGGACTGTGTGAACAGAGCGTCAAAGGGTCATTCCATTTATTATTCGCACCCCCCCTATGGATGAGCTCTGGTAAAAATGTTACCTGTAGGAATCGGATTTCAGAGAAGTACCCTGTTGGAATCGACAGTATCAATCTAAACCCTAGGAATGCTGCTAATTGCCAATATCTCACTGGTAGGAATCTGCTAATTGCCAATATCTCACTGGTAGGAATCTGCTAATTGCCAATATCTCACCGGTAGGAATCTGCTAATTCCCAATGTCAGACCGGGGGGGGGGGTGAGGATAATAAATGGAATGATTATGATTCTCATAATAAATATTTGGCAATATAGTATGCTACACCTCGACAGCAATATCTGACCGGTAGGAATCGGGCCGAAGGAATCTGCTAATTCCCAATATCTGACCAGTAGGAATCCCCTAAGTCCTAATATCTGACCGGTAGGAATCCGCTCATCCATAGGGGGGGTGCGGATAATAAATGGAATGACCCAAATGAATTTTGCTTTATTGTTATAGATGATGAGATAGTTGATAGATTCTGGACCTTTTTACCATTCTTGATCCAAATATTTCCAAATTCTATAAAATTATATTGGTGATTTTTTCTCTGATTATTTTTATGACCCCTCCATTTATACCAAAACTATAAAAAGACCCACCCCTTTGAAGCATGTCAAAATTGGCTGACCCACCCCCAAATTCCTCCCCCCCCCCAGCTAAAAAATGAATGCTCCCTAAGAAATCAGAAATGTGAGAAAGACAGTGGCGTAGCTGGCTGAAAAAAATCGTCCCGCCGAAGGCGGACCCCTCGCACCGAAGGTGCGACCTTCCTAGAGGGGTTCGGGGGCATGCCCCCCCGAGAAAATTTGAAATCTAGATCCGCGGAAATGGCATTTCCTGCGATTTCGAGGGTGGAAGGATGCCACTAAACAAAGTTTCCATACACCTCTAACAGGAGTATTTTCGCTTCGTAAAATACAAAAAATGCCATCTGGCCCAGAGAAGATCTGTGTGAGCTCAGAGAAGTGCTGTGCTAGGCAAAAATATTGCCTTCTGCACTGAGTACTGCGTATAACGTTATACCGACCGCGTATAATGTCTCAAGCACCGCGTATAATGCTAAAAGCACCTCGTATGTCTCAAACACCGCGTATATTATTAAAAATAAATGTCTCAAGCACCACGTATAATGTTAAAAGCACCTCGTACAATGTTGCGTGTAACCCATATATCTTGATATATGTCAAAATCGTCGCGTATAATGCTCGAACTCGAAGTGTAGCACCGCGTATAATGTAAAGAGCACCTCGTATAACGATAAAAGCACCACATATATAATGCTAAAAGCAACGAATGAAATGAAATTCCGCTGTGGCTTTCCATAAGGCTCGTCACGCTCGTTGAAGCCATTGTATACAAATCACAAAAGCAACATCAAATATGATATGAATAGTAATATGATGACCTACCACCGTCACAGTCGTGAATACTCGCGCAGAAAGCTTCGGCAGAAAGGTTTGAATATTAACAACCTCCGCCTTCATAAAATAGCGGGACTTCGGCATTAAAAACAACCGTTCTGGGCATGCGCTGCGCCAATTATCCAACCAGAAACCAGAATTTCTTGTGTAAGATAGTATTGCGTATCCCGCCACATGAAAATCAGCGGAACACGAGACATGCGATTCACGAATAGCGTGAGTAAGCTATAAATTGCGTGGAAATTAGCTAATTCTACAGGGTATCAGTTACTAGACAACAAAGAGGTCAAAGAGCAGACAGCAATATTGCGTAAACTTTAAATAAATGACAAATGAAAGCGCTGAAAAATTACCATAATTATATTTAAATTTTCAGAATAAGCAAATTAGCAGTGGTTTTGGCTTCACTATAAAACATTTACACATTTTTTTGGAAATTGTTAGTCCCGCCCGGCGGGACAGCGGGACCGCTAACTACGCCACTGGAGAAAGATGGTACTTGATGCCGGAAATAACAGGTAAAAATATATATTTTCTATTTGTAGAAGCGTTTTTGTAGATGGAAAATATGAATATGATAAAACAAAAGATGTTCATACCTGGCGTCGATGTTTCATGTTTAGTGTTTTATGATTACAAATGCCTCTGATGATTCCTTGCCGCATTTTAAAATTCCCTTCGAATACACACGCTTAATTCGTTAAAAATTCTGGGCATATAATTGGAGCAAAACAGCACTGTCCTGATTTTATTTGTGAAAAACTAAAAATGAGGTTTGAAATGCAGTTTTGGGCCTTTAGGCCGCCATCTTGAATTTGACCGCGAATTAAGTGAATTGGGGCCGATTCTTGGGTTTCATATGGGAACGAGGATGATATGACGTCACAGAAGTGACGGGGGGTCAACTCTAAAACAAAAACACAGTTATCAGAGTGAGTCGATTGTTCGTTTTATGTATTAACCTTGTGTTTGGTGGCAAATACATGGAATTTCGTATCATTTTCTCACTCCAGCACAGCATTACCCTGGAATCCAGGGTAGTACAGCATAAGCATCAATACATTTGAGGTTGACCCCCCGTCAGATTCACTGCATAAATGCCGTAGTGAAACCCAAGAATACAAACCTTGAAAGTTTGCCCGTTCACTACTTACTTTGGTTGCCCCCTTTATCCCCCCCCCCCCGAAAAACATACCTACCTACCTATCTACATCCCTGATTTATGTTCTAAATATCCACCATTTGTCGTACGTCGATCAAACCAAGACCAACTGAGAGTCCGTGTACGCATACCATTTTTATTCGTACTTGGACCAGGTGCGGTGTCGTATGTAATATTATGTGGGTCTGGGGGGATTTTGACCCGGAAAATTTTCGTACTTTCCTACCCTTAGCACTGCATTTGGTGCATTTTCTGAAACAAATTTTTGGATATACAGTGTTACATATTGTAGATTGACTGAATCTGCAGTTAAATACTTGCAAAATTTGTTTCTGTAAATACCACTATAAACTTGTTCAGCCTAGCCTTTCAACAACTCAAATCTACAGGCTCTGGGATATGCTAGCCACTGGGAAATTTTTAAAATCTAAGGTATTTACAACACAATGTTTTTAAGAAGACATTGAATCATTTGAAGATAAAAGACATGACGTAAGATTCACAAAGTGTTCTAGTTCAGTTACTAGTTAAGGTGGAGTTACACGAGCAACAAAATTACTGCAACTTGCAACAAAATCGGATTTCAACGCATGTTAATTGAAAATGTTTACACATAAATTACAAATCACAAGGCAACATGTGTCGACATTTCTACTTAACATGCGTTGAAATCAGATTTTGTTGCAAGTTGCAGCAATTTTGTTGCTCGTGTAACTCCAGCTCTAAGAATATCAAACCTCCCTTCTAAATGCCATTTTTCTTCCAAAGTTTTGCTTATAGTTTTAGACAAAATGGTTGACTGGGGGCCACCATGGTGGCTGGGGGCTTTGGCCACCCCAGGTGTAAGAATTAAAAAGGCCCTGACTTGGACTACCTATTTACCGCACGAATAAAAAAACTTTCATTATCGCCGTAACTAATGCACTATGTATATATTTCAATTACGTCACATGCAACATATTTTACATAATATGCGTTTATATACTATATAGTATTATAAGTAATTAATAATGACCGTTATATCATCTATGTATCGACGATATTTACATAATTATCCCACCCAACCAAATTAATCATTGAAAACGCTGAGAGTCTTAACGGGCATCGGTTTAGTGGATTTTACTAAAGTAAATTATATTTGCTACAAAAGGTAGACAAATCAAAGTAATAATCATTTACATACTGATATTGCGCAAGAATGTTTACTGCTAGTTTTCATATTTCGATTGCTGAACCCTCTACATTTATGATAAATAAAGCATGCACGTTTACAAGATAGGGTTTTCGAGTGTTTATCCCATTAAAACCAAAAAGCCTTACCGGACTGTACATCCCAATTATACACGAACTTGAAAAGTTACATTGCTAGGATGCTCAAATTAGCTGAACATTACCCAGCTGAATATTTATTACCTAGCCTACTTCTTGCTCACTATGTACTACTTAATAATACATGCAATAGAACAGGGATGGATTTACTTGACGGGGGTGCGGTGGGGCACCCACCTCTCCTATTTTTTTTTATTTAGAATGGAAAATACGAAGACAAATATAAAATAAAGACAAACTGAAATAGCTCACTCTCTCTATAGTAATTACGCATTTTCTCATGACCAAAACTCGATAAGCACACCACCCCCCCCCCTAACAGACCTAATCCACCCCTGCATTAGAAAGTACGAATATTTTCGCACTTAAAATTTAAAAAAATGTTCTGAAAAACTACTTCACTAGGTGCTTGTGCACTCGACAAATCATCGATAACTACTCAACTTATAGTTATAAGTTATAATATTTTGCAATATACACAGCACTCGACCCAACATCTTTTCTATAAAATAAAACGCAAATGAATATTAAAATTGTTGAATGTTGTTATATTACATTTTTAAAACCAATTTATTTCCTGAACAAAACATAGAGCAAAATATAGTGCGATAGGGCTTTCAAAACAAGCCGGCGGATGTTATGAGGTTTACTGATATACTGTCTTACAGTATATAACACGTAATAAAACAAGTTGGTTAACATATTATAATACTGTCTGTAATGTAATTATCGTCACTCGTCTAGCTGTTGGAATCCCCGTCGCTGTGTTAATAAATACCTGCATGTAGTAGCCCATAGGCTTATACACGAAGGGAAACGTATATTTGGGGGACTTAATTCGGAATAGCCTGAGCATTAGTGAATATGGTGGGTTTATATACGGGGGGGGGGGTATATTCGGATGTTTACGGTATAACCCTATACAGTGTTGTTTGACTAAATCCTGTCGAAAGAATGGAGAAAAAAGCCCCCAAAATGTCGAGAAACGACGATTTGCAAGAAAACGCACTTACCGTTTTCCTGCTCACACAAGGTCAGCCTTCGGCACCTCTCCAGATCTTTCAAAATCAGTACTTGCGTATTGAGTCGGTTCAGGTTTACTTTCTTCACTTCGTCTTTTAGAACCATCCGAGTTCATGGCCACGGTGTCCAGAGTCGCATACAACTGCAAAAGAAAAATAAGAATAACCCGTTTTCTAGGAATTCTGGCAATAACATAAGTATTTTATAAGTATTTTAGTGAAATATAGTAGTCTTAGGACTTCGGAAATAACCTGCGCGCATTATTTCATTCACTTGCCCTATTTTCCACTTTAAATTTTCGGGTGGGGTCTGCTGAGGCTACTTCGGAAAGAGCTTCTCTTGTGGTTTGGTTATGTTTTTCTCTTCAAGATACCAGCTGACTAAACTCTAATGCTGTGCTTTTTAAGGGGTTTTGTAGATGAAAACCCTTCAAAATTAGTTCAATAGAGTGAAATGCCCAAACAATCCTGATATTTACCCATATACTTACCATGGCACCACCTTAAGGTGGCTCCATACAGTTCCGTAATATAAATACCTTGTAATGACGCTCTGTTAGTGCGGATTTCTTGTAAGAGTAGCAAAATTTCATGGTGTAAAGTAAAGAAATTTCGTAAAAAAATTATCATTGGATGAAACTTAGTCTATGCTTAATTTAATATACATGTATATACACATAGAGAGCCCGACAACTGGACTCAGTAGCTCAGTTGGTTAGAGCGCTGTACTGGAGTCGTGGGGCCACAGGTTTGGGTCCTGCCATGAGGGCATATAGTTACATTTTCTCGCAACTTCTCCTGTTTAGGTCTAATAAATATATACGATTTACACTCGAAATTTCCATCTACAAAACCCTTCAACAATAGTTCAATCGAGAGAAAGGTATATGTTATGCTTTCCCTACCCTCGACCTACAGACTCAGGCTTAAAATATAAAACTTTCACAAACCGGTTTTCCTTCTCTGTTGTTCTTATCCACTGCGGCGTACACGGAGAGAGTGCTCGCTTGGGGGTTGCTCTTACTCCCAGAGGGTTCATTTTTAACCGTGTCGTAGGCGTTGTTATCCATTTCAATTGGGTCAACGTTGCGATGATTTCCTCTAAAATAGCAAGGCAATTGTTATACATATGAGTATGAATGTTTATATGAGTGCAATGGTGAGAATAAATGTTTAATTGTTGAATTATATTGACCCATCATCATCATTCCGAAAATACTGGTAATTATGGATGACCCATGATGATTGATGAACATAGATTGGTATAACATATATGATGAAAATACATTGGGATCATAATTATTATCTTATATTTTTCTAAAACCAAAAAGCATCCAGCAATGAAAACTTGAGTTTTTCATATCATGAGAATATTACATTGTGATAATATTAGCCACATTATGAGTCATGAGAATATTACATTGGGATAATAAGTTTTCTATCAAATATTTTTAAAACAAAGTTTTAAATGAAAACATTACTTACCTGTACCCATCTTCTAAAATAATAAAATGAAAAAAAAAATCGAAAAAAAATCATTGAGTTGCATGCAGAAAGGTTTACAATGCCTTTTAAAAGGAATTTCAATTCTGTATGTGTGTGGGGAGGGGAGAAGGGCAAAGGGAATTCTCCATAAAATAGGAGAATTTCGGGTTGTAAAGGCTTGCCCAAAGGCGCAAGATATATAGATAGTGAATGTATAACTTTAACTAATTAACTTATAACTAATTAAACTTTAAATCTCGATCTTAGAAAATCAGATTGATTTGCACATGTGATCTTCTGCTTTGGTTGGTTAATCCGGGTGTCAAACCTGGAAAATGTTTGAAAATTTTAGGTCACAGAAACGCTTTTTTTGCACACATCCGATTCCTGGGAAAGGGCAACTGCCCCCTTCTTAAAAAAGGTATGATGGTCTATTAATAAAAAATATATAAATTGATTATCAAAAAAGTGGAAAATTTGAAATTAAGATACCCATCACATCTGAGGAAAATTACAAACTGCTAATTATAACAAGGTGAGAAGAAGCATAAAACACTTTGGAGAAAACGAATAGCTTTGGAGCTGTTTATACGGACCAGGACAGGTCGAGGTAAGCAGGACAGGTCGAGGTAAGCAGGACAGCTTGATAAGCAAGGTGAATTTTGACTTTTGTTTAGATGAGAAACTCCTGCTTGCACGGACAATATTTTTTTCTTTAAAACATTATTTAGTACATTTATACAAACATAATTAATATTATATATAATTGATATATTATTGACTCAAGTGGAATAAGCACAAACGGAACGTGAAGTCCCATGCAAGGTGCAACCCCCGAAGCAGCAAAATACGTACATAAATACACATAAATAAAAAGCCGCTTCACCCCATTACGCACCGTTAACACAACCACCTTAATTTGGATGTTTTGACAGTTTCTAACAATAGCACGTGCCAACATCTTTCTTTTCAGACGGCCACATATGGGGAAATTTTCATCCGGTAACTGAAATCTCACCTGTTTAGGTGAGATTTCGACAACCGGGCTAGCAAAGAAAGCATGCATTTTCTACTTCAAAAAATAAGTACACAACATCGCTTACCGGGATTTCCATATAAACAACAACTTCAGGGGTATTTTAGGTTTTGGGACTTGGGTGGATCCCCCCGAATTTCAGAGTTTTTTATTGGGGGGGGGGGGAATTCTCACTTCCTATAGTCACAAACCCAGACGTTATTTTCTACGCTCACCTATTTCCAAGTGAGGAGATAGAAATGAATTCTGGGTTCACCAACTGCACCTCTAAGTGATTACCCATTTTTATACTCAAGGTTATATGCCTTACCACTTACCAGTTTAATATTAATAATGATATTCACATTCCATTTTGGGGGGAAATGCTCGCCCCCCCCCCCCCGAATTTAGCTAATTTCAGATTAGGGGGAGGGGGAGAATTCGGGAGGGAATTCCCCCTATTCCCCCCCGTAAAATACTCCTGCAACCTTAACAATAAAAATAACGGCAAATATTTTGTACCTTTCTCGAAGTCGGGCTATCACTGGTTCTGTCTACGACCAATACTTGGAACTGTATTATTCCTTTATTATTTATTTAAAGTACATGCTTATACACCGAAACTTCACACCATTTTTTTATTATTGCGTTGTAAAGAAAATTCAGATTTCCCAAATGCAATACTTTGGCAAAACTATCTTAGCTACGTTCTTGAGATACGTAACAATTTTTGATATGCAAATAAATTATCTTCACTATGACGTCACATTGCATAATGTCTTTCTGAAAAAACTTTTCACTTCCTACAGATAACTGAATGTTGACAAAAACATATCGATATCGGAACGATATCCCAAGATCTTGAAGTTTTTTTCAGAAAGTTATTATGCAATATGACGTCATAACGAGGATAATTTGCATATCAAAAATTGTTAAATACCTCAGTATCTTATTTAGTCATTTTGGATTTTCTTTACAATACAATAATAAAACAATGGTATGAAATTTTGTTTCAACAATCTTTGTTTACAACAATCTTTGCTTTACGAGTCCAATACAATACGGAATACAACTATGTTATTAAGTTTTTGTTGGCATCGTCCGGAAGTTGCAGCCTTACATTGCCCATGTCCATCAATTTAGGGACTAAGTTACAGCAAAAATATCTAGTTATATCTCTAAAGTAGTTACAAAATATCTCAAAAATGAAAAAGATCATTGAACGCAAGCTAAATGTGCAGTGTCAACGACAAAACTTACTTTCTTTCAATTTACAGCGCCATACCACAACAATAATAATAATAATCAGTAACACCAACACACCAATAACTATTCCAACAATTGCACCAACGCTCAGACCACCACCACCATCATCATCTGTGGTTGTATCTAAAACAAATTAAGGTAAATCGAGTAAAGGTTTCCTCCTTTAAGTCAAAATTTGTTAATTTACTTGGGTCTAACGGACGATTTTACTCGTCAAGAGTGGAGTCTTGCACTCTTATATGTGTCCTGTTAACCCACGAAGCCACAATGCACCCTTTTTTACTACAACAATATTCTAAAACAGGCTTGATTAGGGTATTATACAACAGTTTTCTACAGTATACTGTTAAGTGATACTTTGCTCTCCCAATAGAGATGAGGTAATCAATATGTAAAGCCCATGATCTAATTTTGAATCATTCCAAAACAGATCCATTCTCTGTTTGTTAGTATATGGCGAAATTTAGAGACGAGTCAATTATAAAATTTGTTTAGAATTATAGAATTTTTTTGTGCGTCTGGTGCCACACCATTGAATTTGAACCATGCAGTGACTGTCGCTGTCCGAGCCTATTCGCAATGTACGTTGGTTTTTCTCACAGTTGTATCTGCTGGAGGAAATGGGGGTATCGTTCGCATAAATATCAACTTCGGTGATAAATCATTTACATATGTCGTAAATAGTATTCTTCGTTTGCAATCACGTGACTTTTCATCCAAGTGACGGGCAATCAAACAACTTGTGGACGATTTTTCTCCTATCAGAATGGTTGTAGCAAGAAAAACTGAACGGTAATTCATCGTTTGAATCTTAAACTGTCTCTAAACTCGATCAATACATTAAAATAGCCGTTTTTTGTTACACCTGCCCGTCAACTGAAATCCCAAAATTACGACATTGCTAACAAAGAATTGGTCCAACGACAGACCCCTGAGGAACACGAAGTTTGAGTGGTAAAAGGCTTGATAGTGAACCTGACACATAATATCACAATATTGGTGTGATCTATCACATGCAGAGACAAGAGGAAAACCGTTGGCGTTGCAAGGTTCGCGGGCTTCACTAAGGTCTAGGAAAATAGAAACCATAATTTAAAATTTATGGGAAAATATTTACCCATATACCTAACATTGACATCACCTTAGTACATATACAAAAGAAATTGTGCTTAAAACTCAGCAATTGGACTCTGTAGCTTAGTGGCATGAGGGCCTAGCTGCTGCCGGTTAGATCTGCTGCATGTCCATTACGCACTTATGTAATTTTGAGCAATTCTATATTTTATATGAATTGTCATATAATTGAATTGCCATGTAATTTTATATGAAATATGAAAGTCAAATTTCCTTTCAAAGCATACGAATTGTCCGGCAACATGACCGGAATTCCAAGGATTTGTTCGGTCAATATATACTCAAATTTTGACCGGAGAATGTCCGTTGATCGGCCGTAATTTGAAACCCTGATTGTCGTAGTTAAAAATATATAGTAGTTAATTCCACTAACTGCAGTTAACTTGAACTACCTTTTAAAACAACCGGCCCAAGAATGGATAAAATATAAGAGCTGGAATCTGGTTTTCCACCGGAAAAACGGGATTCGGACCACTGGGATTTGGGTTTTTGCTGGAATAATGAGCTCAAAGCAAGTGACGTTTTTGTCCACACGGACGTCACCCTTTTTTGACAAGAATGTCGCTTGCTTAAGCTCCCTAATGGGATTGAACCCCGAACCCTGAAAGGTAGGGTACAGTCCGTATGTAAACAAAGCCTTTGTTTACATTTCGGTATTCAAAATATTGAACTTTAATCAACTATTTATATTTTCATGCTTCTACAGTATAATAAATGATCAAGATACAACAATCAGGCTTTGCAAGAACATAAAATGAAATAAAAACCTAATTAAAGTGTTTATTATTAGCATGACAAAATTACTGGATGCTGATTGGTTGAGAGGAGTACAATTATTTCATTAATTGCACTGCAGTACAATTAATGATTTTCCCAATAAACGAGCAATAATTTTTGGCAAAATTTCCAAACATCACTCGTACTATTAATCCTTAATTGTACTCGCCATCGCATGATTACATATATTCATATCCCGGCTCCTATGTGCGCATGCGCAGACCGGACGGTCCCCTATCTTTAACGACTCTCTCGGTCATTTCATTTGTGAAACAGCCAAACATTTATAAAATTACAAAACGAAGTGACAGCATAATAAGATGAACAAGATAAATCACTCTAATGGATAAGCACACATTAACAGTTACGCAAACTGGTTTGATATAGCGTCTAAACTAGGAATCATAAGTATAGATTTTAACAAGGTTTGCAAAGGGATTTAGAATTTATTACAAATTGTAATTGTTTTAATGCATTTTCAAGGAAAAGAAAAACGGCTGTAATTTGGCTGCTTCACGCTTGAAATGAAGTTACATGGTTGTGTCGTGTTACCTTCTCCATTGCCTTGTTTTTTACTTGTTGGTGTTGATGTTGATGGTGGTTTTGTAGTTGATCTTTGTTCTATTTACCAATTGAAAATAAAATTATTATAACAGAACGATTTTTTTTTGAAAGATATAATTAAACAGGTCTCATTCGAAAATCAAGTTGTACGTGCACTGTATTGCTACGTCAAAAGAATAATTAAATCATGGATTTCATTCGTATTAATTTTGAAAATCATTTACTGATTAATGGTAATAAAGATTGCTAAAGATTTAGTATGAACTTGCATAAATAACATGATAACATTTTAACTCCTCGCTACCTTACACGTATAATTTGGTAAAACGATCCATTCTCATTAAATATACTCGTTCCTAATCAAGACGCTATATCAATTATTGTATAATAAAAGTCATAAGAAACACATATGCCGTATAGCTATATATATTAGCTAGGTTGTATCAACAATTTACCAAGTGAAAATAACCATGCAAACAACAGGGGCCGGTTGTATCAAGCACGTTTAGCTTAAACGGTGGATAAGTCAAAATTAAATAACACTCTTATATCTCTCGTGAATCAGTTAGCTTAAATATTCTGCACTGAATATGTAGTTATAAACAATATCGTTCTATTAAGGTTCAAAACTTTTAGTTTGGTTGTTGAATGGATCTATAGACTTGCTTTCTATTTTGAGCTTAACCACCGTTTAAGGTGGTTCGATACAGTTTTCAAAAATTCAGGTGTTCAACACTTTGACATGTCCAAACTACGCATTTTTAGGATTTATTCAGCAGATATTGGGGTTTTTATATATTTTGATAACTCTACTTTCAAATTATATTAGTTTTACTAACAGATAATTCGTTGCTATGACGACATACGTGTACGAAATTCACTCCAAAATGGTCTTTCGTCTCGTATAGTTGGAAAAGAAGCATGGTGACCCCCAATTTTTTTTCGTGCATTGTTTTACTTGGACGAAAAGCTAACAATTAGCAAAATATAAAAAAATTCTGTAATGTCAATTTTTTGGAAAATGCGAAAATGTCATATTCTTCGGTAAATTTTTTTTGGCATTACAGAATTTTTTTATTTTTTGTATAATGAAAGTTTTTAACGCTGCAATACAGCATGCAAAATTTGAACATAGGTCACCAGGCAAAATAAAGAGATATAGCGCATTGTTTTTCTAAAATGGAAAATTCTAATGACGTCAACAATTGACATAAAACGCTATAGACCACGCGCAATGGCGTGATATGGCGCGAGCAACTGCTAACGTCATGTCATTTTGGAAGTTCTTTCATTTTGTTAATCAGTTTCCGCGACCTGCGCGTAAAAATGGGCACCCGGTTTTGAGTTCGCGATTCTTGAGCAGGGTTCTTGTGATAACTATATCGAGCCACCTTAAGCTAAACGGGCTTGATACAACTGGCCCCTGATATATTACTGCATGGTTATCCATCTTGATACCTTGAATTCTATGTCAAATGTTATACTTTAATACTGCATATACCTGAATTCCATGTATGCCTAAAGCCCATAATGCATGTAAGCTTGCATGTCTTCACAATTCAACCCAGGACAAAATAATAAACATATCATGATAAAGTAGGTTTCTATGCACTCACAATACCTGCATATAAACATAGTATGGACTTCACCAAGTACAAAACAAAAAAAAAACGAAAACATGTTGAACACCCAAGTTATGTACTTTACATGGATTCAAATTGTTAGGCACAATGATTAACAGACCAACTGATGATGGTCTGATGATGATTTTGAAACATAACCATTGTACGTCTTGGTTTAGTCCATATATATAGCTTTTCAAGACGCTTATATATTTTTCGCTTTTTTTTTGGGGGTCGTTTAACTTTATTTCCTTAAATTACCTCGTTGTTCTGGCGTTCACCAAATAACGTCAGGTGAATATTACCGCTCGCCCCATGTACCTATGCTACCGACTTTTCCTTTCCATGTTTATATAATCCCACGTGTGTTAAAACCTAATCTTACCTACGACGGTTAAATTAGCGGTAGCTGAATGACTGCCAAGTTTATTCTGTGCAACGCATGTGTATGGTCCTTGATCACTCCGCTTTACAGATATCGTAAACATCTTCTTACTGCCGACCACTTCACCATTATGACTTGTGATATAACTTGGCTCAGGAACACCCTCAGATTCAACACACGTTATGGTGACTGTTTTACCAACTTCAACTGGGTTTGGTTCAAACGTAATGCCTGTAACGTTAGGTTTAGCTGCGAAGAAACAAAACCTCTTTGTTACTTATGAAAATAACCAAACAGTTGCTTTCGTTTGTGAGTAACAAGCTTATAATAATATACATACACGCACTCTAAAAGCACTCTGGTTAAAATGTTCTGGTTAACTTATATAGAAATAACCCTATTTGGACTAACAAAATATTCCTGGTTATTTTAACCTTTTTCCTACCGCAGACGTCCTGGTTACATTAACTACAGTATGCTAGGTGGATAAATAACCGTACCCTGCAGTGAAATCTCAGAGAGCTACAAAGGAATCATTATACAATCCTAAAATTTGAAACTTTTTAGGTCAAGTCGGCTGCGCAGGAGCATGGTTTCCACCTTCACTTTCACATTAGAATGTCACATGACTGGAACAATCTATTGCCACATTTGGTCTCATTAAAATGTAATAAAATCATATATTGTTCAAAAGGACATCAGTGAATACTGTATAACTAAAGTATCAGCCAAAGATCTGACAAGAAATTAAACTGCATGCATGTATTTATTATATGCTCACTATAAGTATCAATTATACTTACCATTAGGTCTTACTTTTATTACAATTGATTTTTCTTCCGTTAGAGTGTGACTTTGTGCTTTACACTTGTAAGTTCCATCGTCTGTTACATTAACATTACTTCGAGTCAATGTCTGTTCTTCTTTTTCTCTTGTACCAGTCTGTACGTTATCTTTATACCATGTGACGTCAGCAGGAGGGTTCCCATTTTCACCTCTGCATACACATGTGAAGTCTTCGCCTTCATCCACTGTGAAGTCTTCGCCTTCATCCACTGTGAAGTCTTTGCCTTCATCCACTGTGACGGAACTGCGACAATTGATTGTTACACTTGGCTTCACTGAAATGTATGAAGCCATGTACGGTTAGTATTTAGTGAAAGCCAAGTCTTTCTATTTTGTAGGACCAGAGCAATTCTTGCATAAACATAGCCTGCGAACAGGCTCACTGGGAGAAAGGTGAGCCTGCACGGAACCATGCGTTCTATTCAATCATCCCCTTTTCGTATCTGCTAAACGCGAACCAATCAGCGTCGACTGCGATAAATAAACTGTCAATTGTCAAATTGACGCAAGACGTGTACATTGTGCAACGAAGAAATATAATGTATATATGAACAATAATACGAAGCATTAGCTGGCCGCACAATATATATATTACTCGGAAATATAGAA
>CACRXK020003609.1:10383-35342 GCA_902702795.2 Paramuricea clavata | reverse complement strand
AAAAATCTGAAATTTTTGATGGGTCTGGGGTGTGCAAAAAAATCTGAAATTTAAAAAATCTGAAATTTTTGATGGGTCCAGGGTAGGCAAAAAAATCTGAAATTTTTCATGGGTCCGGGGTGGGCTGAAAAATCTGAAATTTTCCGTGGGTCCGGGGTGGGCAGAAAAATCTGAAATTTTTCATGGGTCCGGGGTGGGCAGAAAAATCTGAAATTTTCCATGGGTCGGTAAGGTATCATTTTATTGTCACCCACCTTCTGGTGTTATTTGGCAGTCGCGTGAAATTTTCATTATTTCAAGATTTTTTCATTATTTGTCAAATTTGTATTGCAAGTGTTTCAAAAATGGATTTCTGTTGCATTGGCAAATACTGACTTTGTTTATATATTTAGCAAAGCCACAGCAAAACAGAGTCAAAGACATAGCTGATGATAGCTTACCCTGGTTGCAAAGGCTCTTTGAAAGGCAAAAAAAAAACGAGAGAGAAGGAAGAGCCTCTGGTCACAGTGGTTGCAAATCCCACTTGACTAGGTTCAGAATTTGAATCTCACATCTGATTGGTCATTTGTAAAAATATGTCAAACCGGTTTGGGAAATAAACATTACTGTAAGCTAATTATAGCTATTCTCTTCTCGCCTGTTAAGCCTGCCACAGGGGTATTCTAAGCTGGATTTGCTAGGTCTTGTTCAGCGTTGCCAGCCTTGGGATTTTATCCCAAGATCTTGGGATTTTTTGAAGCGGTTGGGATATTTTTGGGATTTTATTTTGAGAAATGAGACCTTGGGATTTTTCTTGGGATTTTTATGCAGATTGTATTCTAACTATGTTACTAACAATATTCAATAATAAAAACCTGTTATGATTGTCTCAGTCTGTTATTCTTTAAAATTACATAAATATGCACGTGCCATTGAATTCATGTTGTAAATAAAATTATTGTGTTAATCTAAACTGTTTTTATTCATTTGAATTTGCACTACATGAGCACTAGCACTACCAATCTCAGCAACAGTAGGAGTATATATGTATATATATATATATATATATATATATATATATATATATATATATATATATATATATATATATATATATATATATATATATATATATATATATCAGGGAGAAATAGGTTCACTAGTTAGAGGCCTGGGAATGAAAGTGGATTTTGGGATTTTTTGTGAAAAAACACGGAATCTTGGGATTTTTTGAGCTTTCATTGGGATTTTTACAAAGTTGGACCTGGCAACGCTGGTCTTGTTGGAGTTGGAAAAAAAGATCTGGAGTTGTAAATGAAAAACACTGGAGTTGTCACTGAGATAATACTGATATTTTAGTCTTTAACTCAACACACAAAAATATTACAATATCACGTACATTCCAGCAGTCACATTCATTGACATATAAAGTAATGTAGTCTAGTCTAAAAAAGTAAATTAGAGACGTTATAAGTGTTTTTTATCCGTAAGCCAAGCTTTGTTCAAGACAGTTTGGCGCTCTTATTTTGTTCTACATGTTGATCCACTAGATCTGAAAATTGAGAGAAAATTTTATTAACGGTCTGAACATATTGTTTCATGAATTCCTTAATTGATATCAGCATCAGGCTTTAAAGCAAGAAAGGGTTTGTCCACTTTCAATATCTTCTGATCAACACCAAATTTAATCTCTGACCTATAGAAATTCCACAAGGCAACAAATAATTTCTTTCTTCACAGTTGTTAGATCTCTTAAGGCTGGCACAAAAAGGTGATGAACTCGCCTTTCTCGTGGAATACTGAGGGCAAAAGTTGATTGCACTAGGCTCTTCCTTTGAATGTTTACAAGATGTATTATAGCAGAAGATTCCACCATTGACATCTATTGCAGCAGAGACGTTTTGAGGAGTTCTTCTTGAAAGATCAGTTTCGTTCAATATTTACATTGCTTTATCAACTTTCTGGAAAGTGAAAGCCGAAGGTATTGATTGAGTCTATTGACTAAATTGAGAAGTCTGAAGTGATTTTATTCATCGTTATTTCTTATCAGTTTGATATGTTGTCACTTTAATTCTCTGTCAGCAGGGGGAAACATTTTATCTATTTTTATAAAACCCAGAAGTAAAATAATATTAATTGTGACTGCTAAATGGAAAGGTATTTGACCTGAAATTTAGCTAAACTCACTCCAAGGTCATATTTATTTCCTAAGATGTTTATAGTTTATGAAGTATGTCATCAGTTTATATGTAAATAAAAAATTATTTTACACTAAAACTTATATAATAACTAGTACAAATGTCCTTCTTTCAAGACCCAATTGATTGCCCAACCATTGACCCAATAATACCCTGGTTCCAGAGGTTTATTTTTATTATTTTCATTGCGAAGGGGAGAGGAAACCTCTGGAACCAGGGTAACCCAATAAGAACCCATGTCCTGAATGTATATTACCTATTACCTATCTCATCAACAGGTGTATCGTATGAGTGGGGTCTGACGTCACCACACCAAAAAGCATTCAAAAAGTGACTATAACAGTTGTTGTGACAGAGTCACAGTGCAACTAGGGAGGCTTAGAGGCAAGGCACTCAGAGTCACAGTGTAACTAGCAGTGGCGTAACGTTATATCAGGGGGCCCCCGGTTCAAAATTTTCG
Organism: Paramuricea clavata; assembly: GCA_902702795.2. Taxonomy (NCBI): domain Eukaryota; kingdom Metazoa; phylum Cnidaria; class Anthozoa; order Malacalcyonacea; family Plexauridae; genus Paramuricea; species Paramuricea clavata. Next base: position 32,705 of record CACRXK020003609.1, on the reverse strand, counting down.
AAGGCCCCCCTAGTAGAAGTACCAAAGGCACGAGTCGAGCACCGTATGTGCACGAGTTTTCTAGGGGGTCCAGGGCATGCTCATCCGGAAAATTTTTGAATCTAGACTCTCTGAAATGCCATTTCCTGGACTTTGGGGAGAGATTTTACAGAATTCTGATGGTCATAAAACGTCATTGTAACATATCAGAGGCCCTGACCAATGTTTTTGCTCTATCACCTAAGTTCTCCCGGTCTGAGCCCATAGTAGTTACGCCACTGGTAACTAGAGAGCTTAGAGGATCAGAGAGCTTTAAGAGGCGAGAGTGTAACTAGAGAGGCTACCAAGGCTTTTTTGAATTTGGTGTGGTCTTCATCTTACTTATTCAAGTAAGATGAAGACCACACCAAATTCAAAAAAGCCTTGCTAGTTATTCTCAGGGATAATACAGGTCCTCAAGGCTTAATGCTTCAACAAAGTGGCAGAATACAAGAAACTTCAGCTCAGCTCAGTTATGCATTTTCACCACACACGTTGGGAAAACTACTCAACAACAACATAATTGACAAAATCGTTTGCATTTTCCTCCATTGTGTCCAAAGTCACATGGAGAAACTATGATTTCTCATTGGCTAATTGATTCTAACAGCTCAGCACTAATGCACCAGTCAATGTAACCCCCCCCCCCCCCAACCGGGGAGGGGCGGGGAATTTGACTTAGAGGGATAGTAAAAGGGCGAAATTGCCCTGCCCCTGGGGAAAGGGTAATTAATCAATGTCCCCGCATGTCTCTCAACCCCAGGAAAATAGTTTTGTATTTCATAGATCAGCAATAGAAAATCAAATTCATTTTTGTTTCATTCCCCGCAGGAACGAAACGGTACTGTATTTGGTTTCGAGCAATTATCACAGGAAAGTGACGTCAGAGATCAAAGTTATCCAATCCTTTGCCAGTATTCTTGCTCAAACGTCAATTACATTTAGAATCGTCCAATGAGATGACCGCTCCTAGCATAAGAAGTTTTTTGGAGGCGTGGCGTATAATTCGGAAATCTTCGTTAATTATATATCAACCCATGAGAACATGCTAACTTAACCTGAAGTTCAGGCCCTAATTTTAAATAGGGCCTGACACAAAACCTGTCTAGACCGTGGGACGCTCACATGTTATTTTTAGACACAGCATGCAATATGATTGACAAGTGTTATAGATTTCGTTACACAAAAAAATTATATTCTCATGAACATGTCCGCAGAGTGTGCATTTTGCTTTTTAATTAAACTTAAAAATTCAAGGTACTTTTATATAATTAAGAGTCAGTTTCTCTATTTAACCGAACAGCAAACGAAGATTCAATTAGTCAGTTCTGTGTACAGCTTGACTGCCAAGCTTTCTCAAGGTCTCAACTTGCTGGACGCGGATATATACCAAGGATATACTTTAACGGGCTAACAACAGCAACAATAAAATTCTTAAAGTTTTGTTAGTAAAGTTTTTATTCCTGAAAATTACATGTACAGAATTTCTTGCGAATATTTGAAATACATTACTGATTTATTATCAAGAAACTGTTCAGTTGAATAGAGTTAGTCATTCGAGTGCAAACTCATAATGCAGGTCATAAAAATTTATCAGTCGGACTGACATGATATTATTCTGAATTATTCTTTGAACAAATTAGCCTGATTTTCACCAGCGACGCAAACATATAAGGTGAAGACAAAACTTATAAATCTTAAATATGAATCCAACACAAAAGAAGATAAATCTATCTTGTCTTAAAGCAGTGCTGTATGCAAATCTGTCTTTGATGATTGCAGGGAGAAAATTCGAATAATTATTGCAAATAAGCATTATGAATTTTGTACACATCCCGGCAACTTCATATTTTTTTTGCTAATTCACAACAAATGTGTAGGTATGTCTAGCCATTTTGGCATTAGTAAAGCTGTGCCTGAATATCACCTGTCGGAATCCTATAGGATCACATGTGATGGTCAAGATTGGTTAGGGATAAAATCATCATTCCGTGTCATCGTCAGGTGTTTCTAGACAATCTTCGGAAAGTTTCGCAATTTCGTCGCGGAGTTGCGTCGTATGTCGTCGTAATGAATCGAGATGGTGTGATATGGATCGCATAGTTCGTTTTTCTTTCGACCATGTCTCGAGCTCTCCGATCCACTCATCGCATTGTCCTAACACTTCGTCCTTCTTCAAGAAGAAATGACGTTCGATTACCTTAAAAGAAAAATATGTGTCATGTTTCTTGCTTGTCACCTCTGAGATCATGGGTTCGATGGGCACAAACATCAACTACAATATTATTAGACCAAAGGTAAGAACTAATTATGGAATCCAAACGTTGTAGATGTAGATAAAACTTTATTTAAACACGCTATAACCCCTTCAGCATTTGCTGATTTCCAAGAGGGGCGTGATGATAAAATATATACAATAGTTATACACTTACATATTAAATTTTACAATTAGTTAAATCATGGTTAAATAAAGATATAATAATAAATTTAAGACTGCAGGCTAGTATCAGAAATCAACGAATTGAATAGATTTAATGAATTTGCGCTTCTTAACTCGCAAGGTAAGCTATTCCAGAGTTTTGCTCCACTATACCGGATGCTATTTTTCAAGTATTCTGTTTTTCAAGTATTCTGTTCGCATTCACTTCATCAAAAATTTGGGAAAATATAGAAACTAGTCTTAAAGAGTCATACTCGATACTTAAATATAGTCAAATCTTATTAATTTCACAATAGTTTTACATCATCTCTTTTTCTAAGGCCAGGATGACACACGGTCTGTAACATTTGCATAACTTTTTTGAATCATTATAAATCGTAGGCAGTATCCAACTCGAAAACTTCTAGCTAGCTACTTTGGAGTTTGGACACTGCACAAGACTCACTTTCTATAAAAAATTCACTCACGTTTCTTCTTTTGTCTTTATTATATAGAACTATATATGTAAATTTAATGTAATATGTCAATTGTAAGCTTGTTTTTCTCAATAAATCTGTAAATCTGTTTAGAAAACTTTCGACTCGATAAGGTAGAGCTGCGTCCTTCGCAATGGATGATTGCAGCTACAGAAGAAAATTTTGATCTGGACAAGAAGAACTAAATCCATTACCATAGCTGGAAAGAGCATCTTGAAATGAGTAAAATTGTTTGGTTGCGAATTGTTGTAAAATGAGGAAGAGTAGCTCTGTGAATAGCATTTTTGAGCAGAAAGTGGTTATTTTTACCGCGCGTAATACAAATATATACAAAATTTGCGAACTTCACAGGGCTATATTTTCTTCATTTACAACATTTAGCAACCAATCTTTGCAGTTGCACTCATTCTAAGACGCTCTTTCTAGCTGTGGTGTTGGATTTCGTTCTTCTTGCCTTGATCCAAATTTAGTCTATAACTGGAATCACCCATTCAGCATATCTCTCAGCTGCAAGTAAGCATGATTAGTCAGGGGTTTTTTCCGGATTTTCTCTTGGGTCCGTTTTTGCAGAGAAGATTGAGTTTAGCTGAACAGCTGGGGTGGCTGCACCCCCTCCCCCCTACCGGGGGCTGACACCTGTACTCAATAAATGTAGTTGAGACGGAATGTGTTAAAGCAGGGGCACTAAGGGACACTATAAACTGGTTAAAGATGGCCAATGCATAGTTTTTCTTGTGTTGTGAGATGAATTCCAGCCATTTTTTCTTAATTGTCGGGCTTCCAACTGAAAACCAACTTCCACACGCCACGAAATTTAACTCAAACAACTTCATTTTTACTGCACTGAAACTTTGGTGAGAAGATTGAGTTTCAAAACTCAATTCAAGATTGAGTTTTTGGGGCCGTTTAACGGCCCTAAAAAATCCCTGAAAAAAACCCTGTTAGCACACACCCACTTACTCAGTCTACTTACATACCTAAACAAAATGAACGCAACCATTTCTCTCACCTGTTTAAAACAAGGACAAGGATTCTTTAGTGGTTCCAACATTGCCCATTTCACGGTCGCTTGCCGAATGTTTGCGTCATATTCTCGCGAGTTCACGGTACCTGAATGTGTCCCGCGTGACCTCTCGTAGCCAGGTTCGTTAAAATAAGGTTCTGGTACCAAGATAAGTGATTGAATGGACACAAGAACCTAGAAACAAAATTCATTATCATAATTACTTTCTCCAAGTCATTTCTGATCGTTAGGATATTCAACTGATATAGAGTAATGATTAATGAGAAGACATAAACAGAAAAGATCATCAGAGATCTGCAAAAAGGGTTCTCTAATTTATTTTAATTAATTACGGACAAGAGGTACGCCAATATTACGGCCTGGTACTTCTTTTCCTTTTTTTTTCCAGCCACGTATCACGTGGGTACGGAACTCTTGCTATCTGCGTACTTAATTTTGCTGGTACCATAAGACCTTTCCAAGCACAAGCTATTCAAAACCGTAATTCATGTTAATATATGTTACTATGCAGCCTCGTCCCCAGGCTCCAAATCAGACGCGCGGATTCCGACGCAAGCAGTGGAACGGCGCAGCAAATCAAAGCGCCTGGAGACGAGGCTGGTTACTATGTAAGTCTGATCATAGCCTATAGAAGGGGAGATGGCTGTGAAACTCATTAGAATAACAATATAAATCATCTATGTTGGTCAACGTTTATTCATAAATCTGGTCCTTCACCGTCACGTGTGTATTGTATTTTTACCCAACTAACCAATAGCAATGTTTTAGGAAAGTTACCTATCCGTGACTCGAACAATAGGGAAACTGGAAATTGCTGTTGGTGGATTTGGCAAAAATACAATACACACGTGACGGTGAAAGGACCAGATTTATGAATATACGTTGACTAACATAGATAATGAGTTTTATTTTTCACCCTGCTCGGTTTCCTTTATTCTTATCGGGGAATATATTCAATATTCCACTCTAATCAATTTCCGTTTAATAATCCCCTCTAATATTCACCTGCAATTAATAATCCCCTCTAATATTCACCTGCAATGCTTGTGCAGCACAAAAAAATGAGAAAAAACAACATAACGAAGGCAATATGTCATTAAGAAATATTTCTATTCTGTCTCATTAACGCGACCTCGCAGTGTGAAAAATAAGTACGTTATTTTGAGGCACCTCGGGGATATGTGTTTATTCACCTCGGCGCTGCGCGCCTCGGTGAATAAATCACATATCCCCTCGTTGCCTCAAAATAACCTATACATATTGTTATTCTAATGAGTTTCACAGTCATCTCCCCTTCGAAAGGCCATGGTCTGACATGTCTTGGCATGAAACACGTTGGACTGGTATGACGAGATAGGACTAAGAAATTTTGGAGTCGATTGTAGTCTTTGTATATGCAATGGATGATTCCAACTTTTGATCAGATTTTGATCTACACAAGAACGAAATTTATTAGCTGGAAAGAGCATCTTAAAATCAGTAAAATTGCAAAGTTTGGTTGCAAATTGTTGTAAAATGAGGAAAATATAGCCCTGTGGACTTCGCAAATTTTATATACATTTGTATTACGCACGTGAAAATAACCATTTTTGAGCCGAAAGTGGTTATTTTTACCGCGCGTAATACAAAATATATACAAAATTTGCAAACTTCACAGGGCTATATTTTCTTCATTTTACAATATTTAGCAACCAAACTTTGCAGTTTTACTCATTCTAAGACGCTCTTTCTAGTTGTGGTGTTGGATTTCGTTCTTCTTGCGTTGATCAAAATTTAGTCTGTACCTGGAATCACCCGCTGTGCTCTTTATTCTAACTTGTAGTTTCCGGTTACTGAATGACTACCTTTCAGCATCAGAAACCTGTACTTTATTTATGAACACCCTGAGTATTCGTTTGTACAAATTATCGCGCCCTGTGTCTATCTCTTATATTCTACCTGCAGAAAGCTGGATGTCTGCGAATTCCACTTTTCTTCAGGTCGTCCATGCCAAGTGTTTAAAATACTCAGACAAACCTGGAAAGTAAAAATAGTATATTACACAACATCACATAGAACATAGTCATGCAAAAAAAACATAGGCTTATATAGAATTAAAAAATATCCGTGGTTCCGGTTTCATATCTTGAAAAAAAGAACAACGGCGTAGGTAGGTCGGAAAATAATCTATTTTGAAACTGTTTGCTTGACATTGTTCAATAATGGCCACGACTGTGATCAGTTGGCATTGCCACAACACATAAACATTTTAAAAAGCACCAACTGTGGGTAACAAATGCCACTTGTGGCGTCACGTATCATAAGAGAGCAAGGAAAATAGGATCAGTAGGTAAGCATACAACCCAGCCACATCCGGAAGACATCAGGTTTGGCAACATGGACGGATTTTCAGAATTTGTCCTGTGGGGGTGTTGAAAGTTCACGTGGGAAGGTGAGCGAGGGGGTGCGTTGCGCCACTGCGCAAGATGCAATATGGTTAGAGGTAATGGGGCGAAGCCCCCAGGAATAATGTTAAGATTTTTGGTCTTATTTAGTTCAAAATCTTTGTTTTATGCAACTTATTTGGGGGGGGGGGGGGGGGGGGGGGGCGCACCCCCAGAAAATCCGTCTACGGTTGTTAGAAATAAAAGACGGTCGGTCGGGAAACCGTACCCGATGGAATGTCGCCTCTTCTGTTCGTAAAAGAAATGAGCTTTCATCTAAGTCCTAAAGGTAAAGTACTCCATGCAACTCTTACCTTGCCATCATTGTAAAGATTAGGATTAAATCTAATACGATGGTTTCCAGTTGTTTCAAAACTGATGTGCATCGGATTAGAGGGATAATCAAGAGGGAAGTACACGTCAAATTCAAAACAACCATTGGCGTATGGTGTGTCAGCGGGACCAGTCATTAACACCTAAACCAAAGGAGGAAATAGATCAATCAATTTTACTGAAATTTTCCGAAAGCACATATGAACAAAACAGTACTGAATTAGTCTTATGTTTTACCAATACCTGTCAAGATAAAATATAATGATCTGGAAGCCAGGCAAACTTCAAAGCCACAAAATAGAAGACCTTTCTTTGATGTTAATCTGTACCTTACTATGGACAAATCCTTTGTCTCAAATTCATTAAATATTATTAATCGTGATTGCACGTTCAAAGCCACAAAATAGAAGACCTTCCTTTGATGTTGAACTGTACCTTATACAGTGCACAAATCCTTTGTCTCAAATTCATTAAATATTATTAATCGTGATTGCACGTTTCATCTCAGCTATCCCTATGTTGGGTGGCTGTTTCTTTTTAAGAAAATCCAATGAGCTCAATCACCGTGACCGTGTACAAACTAACATAAACTCAGGCAAAAGCATAACACAATGACTTCTGTTCAGTTTCAAAACCATCATTGTGATAGACTATAATCAATGAATCAAGCTACCTTCATAATGTCCAGTCGTTCTTCATCACATCTTACAAACACGCTGGAACTATAAGACAACGGTAGTGAGGTAGACAGTGAGGCAATTTCCTGAGCTAGACGTCTCGCCCTGCCTGCATTTGTCCTCTGTCCGGAGGATGTTGCTGACTTTACTGAGCTTGAGAAGTGATAAGGAATTGTAAAGTTGATCTTTCCATCTGCGCCTTCTGTTACTACCGAAAATGTATCTGGAATAAAAGATAGATTCGTTAATACAGGGTTCGTACATGTCAGGAAGAGTCAAATTAAAGGACCTTTTAAGGACATGTCATTCAAGGCCATGTATCAGCGAATTCAAGGATTAAATACTGAATAGAAGGGGTTAGAAATCAGTGAGATGTGACGTTGAATTCTTCAAAACGCAACTTTAATGAGTTTCAAACAGTTTTGTCAGGTATAAACATGCAAAATCAATTCAACAAAATGTCCGTTTTGAATGTCAAACAATTTCAGAAAATATCCATAAACTAAACCAAGGACTTTCAAGTACTTCTTTACAAATTTAAGGACATTCAAGGCCTTGAATTTTTGTTGTCAAATTCAAGGACATTCAAGGACTTTCAAGTTTTGTACGAACCCTGCTATGTACACGTAAACCACTGTCAAACACAATTTGTGACACCATGCAGCATCGTGCCTAGCCTCCTCCGCACGCATCTCGTAGGTCACCTGGGTTGCTTGGATTTACAAAGTCGTTCAATTTTTTGCCCGCAACCAAATTCTGCCTGCCAATCTAAAGGCGATGCCTTCGATGGAGGCCACATCGTCCCTAACTCTGAAAAGTTTGAACTTACTTGTTCAACTTACGTAAATTTACCACTACCAAGTAAAACGTTTATTGCTAAATAAAAAGAAACAAGCTAAGTTTAAAACTTACCAAATTGTAACGGCATCATTACGAACGAGTATTTCTCCTCGGTACTCAATAGCTCTTCATCAGCCCCTTGGCCGTGTGCGTCACCATCAGTACTTGAGCCGTCAATCTTCAAATGTTCCCAACGGTATCTATCAACAGCTTTATGGACAAGCATGGATGTAGTTTGTACATCAGGGATAAGTAGGGATAGACTCTCGTTTTCAAGATCCTCAGTCTTGGTAGCCGCACTTGAAGGTGTTGTTTCCACTTTGATTTTCTTTTTGCTGTCCTCCACTTTCTCTGAAGATCTGATAGAGAAAAGAAAAGTCTGTCAAGACGTGGAAACATTGATGTAGAACAACCACTGAGCTCTATATATATCTGGAGCAAGAACTTCAGTCATTCGGCCTATGAGAAAAGTGAAGCAAAGATGGCGTTCCAGTTTTAATACCATTTTCCCAGCTTATTCCAGTTTTTTTCCAACGGACCGTATCGCTAATCAAATTATCACTTCGTAAAACCATGGTATTGTATGTACAAAATTCTTAATGAGCAGTCCGCCCCAAGTCTTAGAGAAAAATTTATAAAAATTAAAGATCTTAATAGAGAAGATAATGTTCGAAGTAATGAGACTGATCTAGCACTTCCTGCAATGCTGTGGAATAGTTTTCCTTCTGAGGCGAAAAAGGCATCCTCGCTTTACCAATTTAAACGCAGTATATCCACTATACCAGAGACCCAGAGACTAGGATGTGAATTAAGATAGTTTGTACGTATAACACGCCCCATCTGAAAATCAACTCATTGCATTTTACAAATATGTTGTGTATGGCCAGCGTGGTTAAATAAATTTTTAAGTATTATTCTTTTTATTATTAGCATGACAAAATTACCGAATGCTGATTGGTTGAGAGGAGTACAATTATTTCATTAATTGTACTGCAGTACAATGATTTTCCAACAACAAACAAAATGGCGGAAAGATATTTTAAACACAAGCGTGAAATGAAATTGCCCTTGGGGAACTAGATGAAAATACGAACAGCAGCACCAAATTTTGCTTTAACAAAAGAACTAAATGAAAATACGGACAAAAGCACCAAATTCTGGTTGAAAATCTGGCAGTACTGGGCTTTGGCGAGAGAATATATCGGCGGCTCGTCCAATTTTGGCAAAACTTCCAAACATCACTCGTACTATTAATCCCTAATTGTACGAGCAACATCGCATGATTACTTGTTTATTATTAGCATGACAAAATTGGATACTTCTCAATGTTAACATCATATAGACAGACAAAAGAGCTCTCGTTCCAGATATATATGGAACTCACTGAGAGACATCTGAATTTCTTAAAGTTTCCCCAAATATTTCCCGATGTTGCATAAACACAATTTCCATTCCAGGAAGCAAAATTTAGTCTTGCTTCGCTTCGCCGAGTGGAAAACGGGCTTTAGTAACGACTTCACTTTTTCAGGGTGTCCACCCTTTGGTGAAATTCAAGGACTTTTCCAGAACTTTCAAGGCCCTTTTTCAGTAAATTCAAGGACCTAGAACTGGGAAAAATCTTTGTAAATGGCACGGATATGCCGTAAATAATTCACTTTATTCAGTAATTTTAATCAAATTCACTAATGTTGACACAGCTGGAGGTGAAGGAAATTAATAGCTGTTATCGTAATTGAATACGTCTATGTTACGGACCAGCGGTATCTGCATTATTTTAACATCTAGACGAGGCTATAGGGTCATGTTTTGTGTTTTTTACCCTTTAGCCTCGTTTTCGTGCGTAATTCCACTGAGATACCGCTGGTTCGCCGCAGCGGCGGATTCAATTACGATAACAGCTATTCCAGGACTTTTAAGGACTTCTACGGATTTTCAAGGGCCTGGAATTTTTTTTTCCAATTCAAGGACTTTCCAGGATTTTCAAGGCCCGTAGACACCCTGCTTTTTTCACCAGTCAATAATGGTTTTACGTTTATAAATATTACAATGTGGCCCTCACCTCAACCTTGACCCATATGTGTCCACGCATAGTTTCATCTTGGTCAACAGACTACAGAGTGATGACGTATCATCCTTGGATGTATTCTTCGTGTTATGTTGTCCCGGATGTAAAAGTGGGACTAAGTTCCGACTGACTGCAATACATCTTACAAAGCCAAGAACTGCACGATACACTGGAACATGTCGGGCCATGTCTAGTACTGTTGGGATAGAAAAAAATTATATACCAAGTATCAAAGGTCATGTATTCTTGCATCTCATTGGACGAGAGCGTATCACGTGAAAGTCACGAAATTCGACTGTGAGCGGTGGAATTTACTTTTATCCACCGGTGAACTCAACACCATAGCTCGAAAGAGCGTCTTAAAATGAGTAAAATTGCAAAGTTTGTTTGCGAATTGTTGTAAAATGAAGAAAATATAGCCCTGCGAAGTTGGCAAATTTTGTATATATTACGTATAAAATGGTTATTTTTCCCGCGCGTAATGTAAATACATACAAAATTTGCGAACTTCACAGGGCTATATTTTCCTCATTTTACAACAATTCGCAACCAAACTTTGCAATTTTACTCATTTCAAGATGCTCTTTCCAGTTGTGGTAATGGATTTCGTTCTTCTTGTCCAGATCAAAATTTTGTCTATACCTGGAATCATCCATTGTCAGGGCTGGTCAAAATAATGGCCGGTCAACAGTCAATGACCGGCCAAATTTTAAAATATTTAATATGACCGGTCAAGTTTGTTCGACGTCGGTCCAAGTGAACAGTCACATATTGTTTTGTTTTTTAAGCGTTTATTAGCGAGTGGGAAACACCAACATGGCCGCCATCTATTCAAATGGGGGTAACCGCTGGGATATTCTTAGCTTCAATTTTACTAAAAGCGATGCGCTATCTAGTCTATATAAGATATCTATGGCTCGGTTCGTAGAATGCGGCTCATATTCGTGTGTCATTGTTGACATTACAGTTGGGTTAGTGCTTTAAATATATTCAAACAAATATAAAGAAACAAAGTAGCATTTCCTCATACCCGAGTCATTTCGTAAATAAGATGCCAAGGTAGGAATTAAACATGAATTCATAAATATATCCGGTAGAGATGGCAAGGCATTGGTAATATCCTCATCAGAGATATCTAGTGATATATCATCAATACCAACTTCATCACTGATTTTCACACCAAGTGGACAAACAAAGCTTGCAAGAACCTAGGAAAAAGGATACAGTAATCAATCACATATACGTGCAATCCAAATAATAATCCTAAACCTAACCCTATAAACTAAACAAACACTGCCTCTGGGAGGAAACTGTTCTTCTTATATAGAGAGATCCAAAACTAATCCCTTGTTGGACCAATGTTATTACATGAGGTAACCTAATCTAAATAACTCCATTTATACTGGAAAGCGGAATCAGTTATAAACTGTTCTCCCTGCATGGAAGTCCAGTAAGACTAAGAATCTTCGCTTACAGGCATACTGCAGCAGGAAACCTAAACAGAACAACTTTATTTATACTGGATAGACCTACCAGTTTGGGTTTCTAATTTTATAATTATACAACTTTAATTCAGTACCACACATAAGGCTTGAACACGAACGGGACTAGGTCCCATGCAAGGTGTCAGCCTGACTAAAATTTACAAACTACTAGCGTAACTATAATAACTATTATATACAAGCATTTAAAATAGATAAAATTAGGAATGACAAGGACACGTCCTACACAATGAATAAGTGCAGGGTAAATCTGGATCGAATGTTGTTGTCAAAAGTTCCTTGTAAGTCTTGTACAAGAATGTTTTGAAACTACTGAGAGTTGCAAATATACAAGATGGAGCTAACTTGAGGATTAAGTTCCATAGATGGACAATTCTATTGAAGTACGACGTTTTAAAAGTACTAGTTTTGCAAAAAGTGGTCTGTAAATACTTTGACGACCCCCGTCTTGTTCTACTACTGACAAAAGGTGTAAAAATATTTGTATCGTGGTCAATTAGACCATATCTACATTTATAATAAAAAGTCAAATCTTTGATCTCTCTATCATAAGAAAGTGGCAGGAGATCTAGTTTCTTTAAGCGATCCACGTAAGCTAAGTCCCCTCGTTTAAGTCTTAAAATCCACAACGTCTTAAAATCCACAACTCATAAACATGTGCCACATATTACAACCGCATGGCGTTATTCGCAATACCAGAGCTTTTGAGATATCAAAGCTTGCCCAAGAAAAAAGAAACATAGTGAAAAGTTATGAACTGCAACCAACAATTAAACATAATCTTACATTAATCCTATAGTCTGTAACTCTTCCTCCACATCCTTCACTAATGGAAGGAGGATCTTCCAGAGGACATCTGTTATTTCCAAGACAATGAATGTATAGATCACCTGAAAACAATACTCACTTAATTTACTTACTATACCAAAAATAACGCTTCAACATGGCAGATAAATTGGCGTTGAAGTAATTTAACTCGAAAACGACATGTCGTGATTATGTTGACGATTTTAAAAATTCTGTCGAATCAAAAACAATTATTTATTTATTTGAAAGAATTCATGGTTCCAGATCAGCTAACAGCCAACTAAAAAATCGTCATATCAACTCAATAGCTGACCAAATACGTTTTGACATAATATTAATATATGAGTTTTGACATAATATTAAACGTTATAAAATTTTAAAACATTTTAGATGTTGTTTTATATATAAGTAAGATACTCTTTCTTGACAATTCTATTAAAGTATACGATTTCTCCTTCATATTAATCATAAGAAAAAAATCGCACAAGAAATCGCAGTAAAAATTGCAAGTGTGTCAGGCCTTAATGCAGCCCGTTGCTCAACCCAGGAGGGTGGAAACCCATAAAATACAGTAAGTAGGGCGCGCATACGCAATATAAATAGAGCGCCTGGGTATGAACGAAAACAGGAACAATGCTTCTAATCTTGCTCTCGAGTTTCCTCCTGTTCCAGACATTTCCGCGTATGAACATCTCACCTTAGCGAAATATCACGTAAACAATCTTAAACACATAAAGGCACTGTGAAGAAGATCTAATTTCTATTTTGCCACAGCCTAAATTTTTGTACAAATAACTAATATAAAGCGGTACATACCAGCATGGCTAGTCAATACATGTGATATTACTTTATTTCCAGACTTCTTCGGCTGTTCCAGTAACACATTCTTTCCTGAAATTATATTAAATGTATTCTCGTATTTATAATATACACCGAAACACTCGCTTATTTGAAATCTTGGCAGAAAAGCGGTAGCGGACACTTCTCGCCCCCCCATTTCCGAGAGCCTTTGAATGATGGATGGATAAGTATGCACAGTAACAATTAAGCTGTAACAATAATTTTCTGAACCTTTAAGGTATTGGATATAAATTAAGCTATATAATGCAAGAAATTTAAAGCAAAAAAATATTTCCAGCAACAAAGGTGGCCATACATGGTGGAAACCTAAGTTCACCCTCCCCACCCCCACCCCCCTCAATATTTCGTGAAGTGCATGTCGGCCACTGCAGAAAAAGAATTTTTAGCAAGGCAAAAACCGTTTGCCGGCTGCTTGAAAAAGTTTTTATCTGTTGCAAGTACATGAAGTACTAACAAGGAGCACTCTACATTTCCGGTTGCTGCCCTCTATATATCCCGTCTCAGGAGATTAGCTTATAATCGTTTGACATTTTAACAGCAATATAGGCGTAGGAATTTAGTCGCATTTCCGTGATTTTGATAAGCAGGGGTGCAAATCGTATCGGACTGTGGGAGCATTTTGGCCCAGAAAATGTTTAAGTTCCATGGTGAGAAAGTAGAAGATAGAATGAATTTATGAGATAGATACAAAAAAAGAGACAAACAGAACAAATAGGACAGATGTGAAGTCAACAAGGGTTTCACCTTGGAGGAGAGGGGTGGTCAAGTTTAATCATAGAATTTAATTAAACAATTATAAGACAAAACACAATACGAAGATTAGCATCTTGAAACTCAAGATATCAGTCAATGCAAGACGAGAATAAGTTTCATCATCAGACTAACTAAAGTCACAATATATACACGATATTTTATAGAAGATGGTATGGCATAACGTATAATTACAGAATGTGCTTATTACGTATTCAGTTTACCGCTATGCCCGGCAAAGCAAGACAAACGTTTGCTACATTCTCATCTAATTTTTTTCCACAAATTGTCGTATATTAATACGTTTGATATTTTCTTATATTATACCTCAAATTCAAATTGTCCAATCAGGAAGCTTAGTTTGTGCCACGTGAGCATGAAATTAATCACGATATCACGCCTTACGTCATCAATTAGCGAGCCTGCGTTCTTTTTGACAATGTTCCACCCCATGTTCCCCGGGGAACATGGGGTGGAACATTATTCGCGTAGACCACGCGAGACAACACGCATGATAACAACATGGCCGACAAAATATAAATAGTATTGATGAGTGATGAATAATCTGGGTAAATGATGTAAAACCTGGGGCTTTTTCAAAATTTTGAAGTAAATTTTGAAAAATGTTGTCATTAATATTCCAAACGATATGTGATTCGAAAGAAAAGCGACGATACTTGCGTTAATCCGAAACTAAAACATCGTATTCACGAAGGTATGTGTCAAGTTTTTATTTCTCAACTTGGAGGCTTTTAATTTTCGGTATAATATATCATTTATAGACCCTCCGCTCGGGGAATTCGGCGAAATATTACCCTCAGTGATGATATTTCCCTCGGGGCAAAGCCCCTCGGGAAATATCATCACTTCGGGTAATATTTCGCCGAATCCCCCTCGCTCCAGGTCTATAAATGATAAAAGTTATCGTCCTGAGTACAAACACACAACCACGTATGTATACATACATACATATACATGTACAGTATATACACATACAATAATGAGAACATAACCTCTCGACGGAGGTAATGATATTTTCCAAGTCTGTTCATAAGAGGGAGGAAATGTATTAATTCCAATAGTCTCTACTAATACTGCATGTTAACGACTATTTACTGCATTCAATATTCCAGCAAATAAAGTAACAATAACGATGTGCAAACCTTGTAGGAGAAAAGAAACCAGGCAAGCTGCTGGACGACTGTTAACCTAAAATAGAGAAATATTTACTTATCAGAAGATACACAGCAACACCTTTGATTTACCACCACACGTTCCTATACGAGCTTATCTAAGTTAATAGAGTAATTAAAAATTCCTCAAGGTCAATTCTTGGACCGTTTTATTCCTATAATCTATGTAAATAACTTTCATGACAGTTTGCAGTACTCGTCAACGTTTTCCGACAATACGAGATCAACTCTTCCACATCAACTGTTCTACTGCTGTACATATACTAAAGGAGTGATGAATTATTGAGATTAAAAAACTTTAAAGAAACTTTAAGAAAGCTCGTTTGTGTTAAAAATTTTGAAGCCAATTTTGAAAAATATTGCCATCAGTATTTCAAACGATAAGTAATTCGAAAGAAAAGTGACAAATACTTGCAATACAAAAAATAAAACATCCTAGTCACGAAGATATGGGGCAAGGTCCGCTATAAATGATAATTGTACACTCCATGCAAGCGCGAACAGCAAGTTGGCTATACCTATTTTAATATTTTTGTCCGTTTAGGTAGCATACAACCACAGGTCCTTTTTGTTTTGGCAATTCTCAGGGGTATACCTGCATAACTTTCTGGATTTGCATGTAATTTATCGGTGAACAACAAGTATAGAAATTTACAAATCATGCAGCAACAAACGGTTGAAGTTTGTAACTAGCTGTCCTATTATTTCTGTAAAAAAAAACAGTTCTCCATCTAAGTCTGGGTTGTCAGCCTAAGAACTACCGGTACACATACGACAGTTTTGCTACATATATGAAGCGGTTGATTAAATGAACTCTTTTACTTGTAAATGTACAAATAATATGATATAAGCTCTTAGTACTTGCCAATCCCACGAGGCGATTTATAATACATTTCACCCAAAAATATCCCATTCCCATTATACTCTTGAAACAACATTAAAGGGGAATGGCAATATATTTTTTTTATTTTCTCGTTTGAAAGAACATTTAAAACCCTATATAAAACTCTTTTATCGTTTTTTCATATCTTGCTTACTTCGACCATGGATAATAAAATAAATGGATATGAAACTTCGTATCACGTGGTATGTATCATGCTCTTTGATTGGCTGAAACGATGTTTAGCTCGTTCAGAAATGGCCGCAACCTTGTTGAAAATTGTGATGTAAGTGATGGCGAAATATCACGTAAGTATTGCTTTTCTTTCGCACTTTTGACTGAGATTTTTTAACATTTTCTTTAAATTTTCAGTTGACAACACTCTTTTGTTTATTTTGTATGTTTATGTTGATGGGCAGACACGTAGATATGGCCTAAGCCACAAAGCACTAATCAAGGTAAGATGACACTGTGATTGTTTACATTTAGGTTGATAAACTTTCGAGGAAATTGCGTCACAAAATAGTCCGATTTTAGTGCATTTTGTTAGTTGTTTTTTTATGCATTTTTTGTCGACTTAATTTCATGTAGTGTCTTTCAAATATGTCATAATGTAAAGACAATTGGTCAATTTGTGGCTTTACAACAATTAAAATTAGAAATAAGGTCGTATTTTATTAAAAATTTGCCGAAAATTTGCCCCATTGTATGAGCTTTGCCTGGCAATTTGTTGCTAAGACCCAAATCACCACTAAGGAGTAAACTGAGAAAATGATGTCATTGTGGCACTAGGTTGCTAAATGTAACTAAATTTGTCATCTGGCAACCAGATATGTTGTGAATTGTTGGTTAATTTGAATTTCATCTGTTTTTATGTAGCATTATCACTTTGCATTATGGGCAAGTCTCGAATAGGACGAAGGAGAAAATATTCCCACAGAATATACAAAACGAGCACCACAGATATTATCGACGATGATCAGGGTTTACCATACAAGTTTCAGTTCCACCTACGAAATTTGCCAGCAACAATCTTCACTCACCCATCTATCAACAATTTTATTGAAGTCTTCGAATTATTGGTTAATGTTGACATTTTGGCTGAGAGATGGACCTTGGTTAACCATGATCATCCATTCCTGATGCTTTCCACTTTTTGTGAAAATGGGACATTGCCTCCAAGTGTTGAAAAAACCGTGATTGTCAATGAAGACCTGACATGGAACTGTATAATTAAGAATAAGAATGTGAAGGAGAATGTACATGGAATTTGCAACACTTTAAATAACACAAATGCCTTTGTTATGCTGTTGGATTTTATGGATGCTTGCAAAGTATGCTCTGGCATACAAGACAATAAACTTATTGAATTGTCTAAGTTGAAAAACCGGAATGGAGTGTTTAAAGATCGACAAGGGAATATCAGAGGTGAACTGAAAGATGATGACGTTATCAGACCAGTTGATTGCTGTGGAGTTGTCCCAACAACTGCCAATGGTAATTTGTGTGACTGTTGTAAATCATACCGTAAATGCCTTCTGACAATTTTGCTAAGAGAAAAACGTAAGTTGCTGTGTGAAGTATCTGTGGTGAAAGCAAATACCAAGGTCAACAGTCATTGTCCATGGAAACATCTATCGGAAGAAGAACACAAACAAAGGGTAAATAATTGCAGGCAAGGTAGACAACAACAATTTCGTCAAATTCAACGGCTAAAAAAGAGATTTGAAGATGAATCTATTGAACTTGTACCAGATGACCATACAGTAATGGAAACTCTCTTCACTGACTTGCAGTCACAAAACAAATGTGAAAATAAGAACGACTTTAAATCCTTGTTGCTAGAAGAGCAAGAGAAAGCAATGGAATGCTCCGATAAAAGGGGAAGAAGATGGCACCCTCTAATAATTAGGTGGTGCTTTCAGATGCATGCAACATCCCCAAAAGCATACCAGATGCTAAGGGAAAGTGGTATATTAACTCTACCTCATAGTAGGACATTACATGACTACAGTCATTGCTTTAAGGCTAACATAGGTTTTGATTCTAACTTTTTAGATATAGTTAAGAAAGATTTTTTAGGAAGATGTAATCCTAAAGAATGTGATTCATGGATAGGAATCATTCATGACGAAGTCTCTTTGCGGCAGGACCTTGTATTCGATGATTCAGGTAGGCTTGTTGGGTTTGTTAATTTGGGCTCCACACAGAATGCTATTGATTCCTTGGAGGATTCACTTTCAGTAGGGGGATGTTCTACTAGTTCGCCAGTAGAGGCAACACACATGATTCAGTTTATGGCTGTTAGCCTATGTTCTGATTGGAAAATGCCAATTGCATTCTTTCCAACAACCACAATTAAGTCTTTTGCACTGTTTAATCTCTTTTGGAAATGTGTTGAAGAATTAGAGGAGAGGGATTTTAAGGTTCTTACCACAACTTGTGATGGTGCATCCCCTCACCGTACGTTTTATAAGTATCATATCATACCAGGTGATACTCGAACAAAAATACTTTATAAAACACCAAATCCATATGCTGATGAAGAGCGACCGTTATTCTTTATCTGTGATCCAGTTCACCTTTTAAAGACTACCCGTAACAACTGGGAAAATAGTTTTTGGAAAAATAAAACAAAAAAATTAAGGAACAACAATAGGTGGATAAGTTGGCTACAGTTAATTGATGCTTTTGAAAATGATATAAATGATTCAAATGCCTCAGGTTTGCGGATTCTTCATAAATTAAACAATGATCATCTTTTTCTGAATCCATACTTAAGAATGAGGGTTTATTTAGCTGCCCAGGTTTTCAGTAATAGGGTTGCTTGTGCCATGACAGTTCAGGGAAAAGCAGGGACGGAAGAAACCATTAAGTTTGTTAAGAACATGAACGACTTTTTTGACTGTCTTAATGCCAACAAAGTTTCTACTAAATTTGAGTTTAAGAGTGTTTACCGTTGTGCAGATGATAGGAGGCTTGTTTGGCTTAAAACTGACTTTTTGAAGTATTTTCAGGATTGGGAGGAATGGGCTTTAGGTCAGACAGACGTGCCATTATCCGAGCGTAAGCAGTACTTTATAAGTGATCAAACTTGGGAAGGTTTGCAGATCTGTATTAACTCATTTAGGTTGTGCAGTTTTTGCTTAAAATTCCAGATGTAGATTATGTTGTTGCCACTAAGTTTAATCAGGACCCAATAGAGAAGTTCTTTGGAAAGTTACGGCAGCAGAGGGGTGCATATGGGACCTTTACATGTAGTGAATTCCAACAATCTTTTGCTAGTACTTCCTTTTGCCAGACTCATGCAATGAAAGTTGTTAGACGGTTGAAGAGGAATGGTGGTTCTCTTGATGACCTTGATCCAGACTTGAAAATAGCTAAGCATAAGGTCATAAAGAAATAGTGAAAACATGTGTTGTGTTATTAAGCAGATTATGCTAATCAATGTTGTTATACATGTTTCAATCAGTATCTGATTTAATTAAATTAATGTTAATGGGGTCATGCCACATTACATGTTCTGTTTGGCAGTAAACCTAAAAGTTTATAATAATTATATATATATATATATATATATATATATATATATATATATATATCTCCTTCTTGAGATAATTTTGTGCACTGCAAGTTTGCAACATGATTAAATGAAATAATTTTTATATATGTATTATAATATCAGATTGTACTAATCTAATTAATAAATAACCTTTGATTATGAAAGTACCAAGTTTTTTGAAGTTATGTCATGTTGGATTTGGTACTTAGAAACTGAATTTGTGACCCAATTAATATCTTACTGGTATTGTAACTGTTATATATATTATTAGTGTCAATAATTATGTGTTTTTTTTTGCAGGACAGGTTTTTTTCAATATAGCTATTTAACATGAAGTGTTTTGGAAATTTCATAGCCTAGCCCGGGGGCATAGAATTAGCAACTCAAAGTTGGGGGGGGGATGACAACATAAGGGCACTTCTTTGTCTGTATTTCCTTAATCCTATGTTTGGCATCTGAAGTATATCAGCATATGGAATATCATGGATAATAAAATAACTTATTTTATTTTTTATTTATATTATAACATGAAGATTATAATAATTTATTTTATTATCCATGGGTATATAATGTCATATATAACTATATATTAAACATATGGTAACAGTTTATATCAACTTTATTTATGATAAATAATATAAAAGATACAATTGTCAAATATCACTGCATGTTCACGCCAGTGTACAATAATGCTTTTCTAATGCTGTCCTTCCCATGCAAATCAACATGTTTTGAATCTTGGTGGACATGTGTAAGTGTTTCATTAAATTTTTTATGTTCTTTGTATACCTTCAGATATGCCCACTTCCTTACCCGATAAAACAAACTGGCAAAGAGTCGAATAAGTAACATGTTATCTTCATGATCAAGCTGAGCGGAATAAGGCCATTTTTCCAACAACTGTGGTGTGTTAATATCAACAAGCTGTTCAACCAATTCAGCATCAGACTTATAAGTACTATCCCTAAAGTTTGATATATTAAGAAACGGCCGAATAGACAATTCCAGAGAACAAAATAACTCCAAATCTAAAGGACCTATCGTTGTAAGGCCACCTCTGGTTAAAGACAGTGTCATAAGATTGGGATATGACAATGCCGGTGGTTGGGTTTCTATGCTTGGCACATATTTACTTAAAATTTTCACAATCTTAGCTAACTGCTGACACTTGTCTTTCACGTTTAAAGTCTGCGAGTCTTTGTTCACTTCACAGTATCTTTGTAATTTGTCTCTGGTCTTTCTGTAAACATACCCTGCAATATATGCGATAATCAGTCGCTCAACTGGAGTAAGGCTGTTGTTGTTTTGACTATTAAATTCTTCATATTTCTCGACGATGCTTAAGGCATTCCGGACAGAAATGGAGCGGAATTCACATATCTTTTCATATACCGCTGAAATAATCTTTTGCAACAGCAGCCTCCCTTCGGTGTGAACGTTGCAGCTAGCTAAAACAGCTTTCCATCCAGATAAAAGTTCGTCTGAACTTCTGTATTCGTTAAGATGCTGTGCGATGTATTTCTGCCTTGTTGAGGTTTTCTTTCGACTGTCCATTGCAAAGACGATATCCCATAGTTTTTGCGTGACGGAAAGTTCGAGAAAATTCACGGGCAGGTTGTTAGATCCGCCTTTCTCTATTTCCACCAATACTTTTTCAGTTTGATCTTTCATTTCCCCGAACCGTTTTCCCCGTAGCAAAGTTGTTTCGACAGAAGTATCGCAAGTATCTCGTAAAAGTTTTCTGACAGTAGGTAATCCTTCGCTTTTGAAAAAGTCATTAACCCCGAGATTAGCTAGCACTTGTCGTGTTTTTACTTGGTGTTCTGACAAATTTAAACTTAGTGCTTTCGTTCTCCGTTTGCCGTCACAAGAAGCTTGATGCTTAATTAACCAGCTCCTTGATCGGTAAGTCTTTTTGCATTTTTTACATCGAAGTATGTGTTGTTGTTTAGCATCATCGTTGCCATCGGAGTCACTGTCTTCATTTTCACTGTGTTCTAGACTATCATTCTCTTGATCTCCATTCTCCAGCTTTGCACTACATAATGTACTTTCAATCTCATCAATATCTATTACTTCACTATCATCCCACCGCTCAAAATCATCATTTATTTCCATCTTTGCAAACTTGCATATAAAAATATATTTTATTTTTGCTGTTTACAAGTGTGACGTCACGTTTTTCAACAAGGTTGCGGCCAATGACGTCACGAAGTTTCATATCCATTTATTTTATTATCCATGATATAATAGAGGTCCACCCCCATATATCGAAGTGTGATGTTTGGATTTGAATTTTTGGCGTGGAAAATGTGTCTTGTTTGCCGATTTTTTGTATGATTTTATGTTTATATCAAGTCTCGTTTATTCGGTGAACTAAAACGGATCGTATTTTCGAAATAAAGCTCAATATTTGGTGAGTATTTTTATATTTTATAGCGATTTATATTTTATTTACACTTCAATTGATT